>PYHW01010003.1:4358665-4369575 GCA_013186435.1 Turdus rufiventris | reverse complement strand
ACTGGTGAACCTCTTGTTTGCTGGGTTTACAAACAGCATGGTGGAAACCTGCAAGTAAACCAAGCACTAAATAATGCATAACTGGATTAATTAGTTTATAATGAGGTGCAATAATAAAAGTAATAATCAGAGAAAGGAAGGACTCCATTTAAAAATTATTTACAGATTCACCACAGGTTTTATTTTCAAATTTGAGCTTATACATACTAATATATATGTATAAAATGTAAGTTGCTGTAAATATTACATACATATAATTTCCTTTATCTACATTGCCTTTTTCATCATTAAAAAAATTTGAATAATCTGCCTTATACAGAGAAGTTTTAATAACCGTGTTTGTATGGGAAATACTGTGGGTTTTTTCAGCCTCTCACTTGTATCACTTTGTGAAGCTTTAAGTGGCTTAAAATGCCCTTTAAACAGTCTTAATTCTGCTTACTTCAGAGAAATCTCAACTTACAGAAAGCTGGAAGGAGGGAATCTTGTTCCAGAGCAGCATTGGTCTGATCCACTCACTCATAAGCTTTTTATATCAAGTCTGTAAGCAATAATTCTGACCCATATGGTTTACTGAATCAGAGCCTAATTTTGTAATATCTCATTCAAATTTACATCTTAGTACCTGAACATTTTGCCTTATCAACTAGAATGTTGCCCTGCATAATTCATGAAGCTGTGAATTATTTTTATACATCCTTTGCCTCTATTTTTTAAAGAAGGCTGTTTGAAAACCAAACACTAGAAATACAAAAATGCTTCACAGTGTTCTGAAAAAAACTTGGACCATGATGTTGTGAACAGTACTGAGAGCAGTAAGGGACTGTTCACACATGCAAGATAAATCCTAGGTGTAAATATTTCCTTGATCATAGCTTACACACTTGAGCATGCAAAACAAAAGCAAAATATTTTTGTTCAAAGTCCAATAACAATACTTCACATTTTTTTAGTTTATGATTTACAAATAGCCGTAAAACTTTCTCCTACTAAGAAACTGAAATCAGAGTACAGTACTTTTAATATTTCTGTTACCTCCCTCTTGGATGCTTAGCAAGCAAAATAGCATAAACTGCTACAGATGGATCTTTAGCACAGCTCTATGCATCCCATCAGAGTAGTACAGAGCAGTGAAATGAAGACAGACGGTGCAATAAGTGCAAGAGCTGTAAATGAATGTGAACAGAAATTGATTCTGAAATGTTCTTGGCACTTTCCCAAGAAAATATTATCACTGTATTTAAAGAGAAACATTCCATGCATTGTTTCAGGATTACTAAGAAGAAATTCTGGCCTCTAATTATTTTCTCTTCTGAGACCTATTTTCAGTTCAGCTGCAACATTTACATAAAACGCAAGCAAACTCCCATGGATTGTCAAACTTCAGTAGAACAAGAATTGTACTCGAGCACTGCCTCTCAAGCACTGTGCTCCCCAGGACAGGACAGATATGGAGCTACTGGAGAGAGCCCAGCAAAGGGTTACTATGATTTTAAAGGGCCTGAAACACCTCTCCCTGGGAAGGCTAAGAGATCTGATATTGCTTGGCTTGGAGAAGAAAAGACTCAGGGAAGGACTTTGTCAGAAACACTTGGAGGGAAAGCGCAAACAGGACAGAGCCAGGATCTTCTAAGTAGTTTCCAGTGACAGCACAAGATGCAAAAGGCATAGACTGAAACACAGCTCTGTCTGAACATGAGGAAACCCTTTTTTACTGTGAGGGTGTCTGAGCACTGGCACAGGTTGTCCAGGGATGTCAGGAGTCTCTATGCTCAGAGATTCCAAACCCGCCTGGACACAGCTCTGGGCAATTGGCCCTAGGTGACCAGCTGGAGAAGGGGAGGGGAGTTGGACCAGAGTGAGGCTGGACCACTTCCAACCTCAGCCATTCTCTCATCCTGTACAATGAATCGAGCTTTAAAATCTGTCCAAAAAAGATACTGTTGAGGAGACTGCAGTATATTGAGTATCAACCTCATTCATTTTCAGTATTAGCAAAGCCAACTGTTTCATTCTTTGAGTGGACAAGAACTACACACCCAAAGTCAGGTTATTTCAGGCTTTCCTAGGTTTGCAGCTGTAAGTGATAACACATCAGCATCCCATAGAGAGCAGTCAGTTTTCTGCAGATTTCTTAAACCATCTAGACCAGGCTGCTCTCAGGTGCACAAAACTGGACCTGTGTGAATTTGCATGATTCTGTCTTTCCTAACCTAGGCTGCTTATTTCTTGGGAAAACTGAAAACAGCTGGGCTAGAAGGTTCTCAGGAAAAGTCGCATATTAAAGTTTTTATTTTTGTAAACCCAGCCTTGTCTTACAGTTTTGTTAATTTGACAAGAAAAAAACAAAAACAAAACCAAAAGAAAACAATACAAAAAACACACAAAAAAATCCCCAAACCCAAAAAACCCCGAAAAGAAACCCCCAGTCAAACAAAAAAAGCCACCCCACCAAAAACAATCAAGCAAACACCAAAACACCTGGGAGAGGTTTTGCTTGTATTTGTTTGTGTCTCTGTGTGTGTACATATCTTGTAACACACACCATTATCACTTGGCACAAGGAAATATATCAAACTAAGAGACCCAGACCTGGTCAAAGCATGGCCAAGATGGAAATTTTAAAGGTCAAACACTGCTTTGATGCAAAGCTTTGATGATTCAGAAGCTGGAAATCTTCCATTTCTATTATCATGTATTTATCTAACTTCCTAAGCATATCATTAAAGGATAACTTGTTTCTGCAGGTGCTAGCTTTCCTCAAGGGCATAAACCATTATTATCCTTATCATCATTATTTCTATGTAAGACTCCGTGATGTTTTCTTATCACACTCAGTGTTACAACTTGGAATCCCAGCAATGTGCATCATTGCTCAGTGCCCAAGGCCCAGTCACTGTTCCCAGCTCCCTTCATCCCCTGCTGTGGCCCTCCTGGTGAGGTCCCTGTCCTGGCAAGTAGAAGCAAGGTTTGTTAATAAAAGTCTATTATTTCCATCACAACAATTATTGAGATTAGCTAACACCAAGGCAATAGCAAAATGTACTAGTTGACTTCAGGTATTGATTTTTGTTCCTGTACTTTGAAATGCTTCCAAATTCTGGCTGTGACAAAAAATGTTGCAATTAAAATCTTGGCTATGACACTGACATCTATTGTAGAAAAGATGCACTTAAGGAAATTTAGAATTTACAATATATGTTGTACTGACAGACTAATTAATGAGACAAAAAGAAGTATTTGGTTTAAATATCAACAGTAGAGTGCCCAGTGGGATTCTTTGCTTCCTTATTCTGTCAGACAATGCCAGAGCCATGCAGAGAACTGCAGATGAACGACTGCTCTCCAAGCATACAAGAGTACTTATATTCAGTAGAAATCACTTTGAACATGAAAAAAAAGGGGGTAACCTGCTGGACAAAGAAATTGTTAATTGTGACAGACATGTCTGATAAAAGAGTTCCATCATCCTGTTAATCTGAACAGGCTTGAGCCAAGAGAGGGAAAACCAACGATTACAAAGCAAATGGAAAAAAAATCCAGATAGGGAATAGAAAGGTATTGCTATGTTGAAGTTAGAGTTTTACCAGTTAAGCCAAAACTCTGAATTTCAAACTTCCTGCTCTGCAGAAAGCCCTGGCATTTGTGAACAGCTGAAGAGTTATTCACCCATTACAGGTAGTTCTACATAAAGATACTGAAAAATGCAATATTCTCTTCAGAGACTCTGTAACAGCTGCTATTTTCAACCTAAGCTGAAACCCTTACCAAAATTACTCTATCTCTCCAAACGGAAAATGAGACATTTTTAAATAAAAATTAATTGTGTAAGCAATGAGTACATCTACCCATGCTTTCAGCATCATGTTACGAAAGTCTGTAAATTGCCAAAAAACAATAAAACAGATCCCAAAAACTTCTAGTCTTGTATGTTAAGGAAAAGACATGCATGACTATCCAAGCACCAATTCAGCATTTCCCACTATCCCATAATTTCTCATGTTGGTCAATTTCTACCATATTTGGTAACTACAACAGAGTCCCAAAGAAATTACTAAATTTTATCAATCTGAGTAGTGGACAACAACTCAGTGTGGTCTTGAAGCCAAAGCTAATTCAGTGCAGCCCCGTCTTCTTCTGATGTGTAATTTTCATTGCCATGAAATGGCAATGCATGCACCAAAACTTAGGTTATGCAGAAATTGCATTTGTACTAGCAACTATATATAAGTAATGGGAGAAAAGGTTGACTCAGGAAAAGAGGTTCTGTTGTGCAATGCCAAGAACATTTCATTTCCAAAACAGGTGATAATATCACTGTCAAACGATCGTTACGGAACAAAAAACACAAAACCTTTTCTGTAGCTTTGTAAGTGGAGCCATACAGAACAGAGTAGCTCAGCCTGAGAAACAAAATAAATACTTATGGTAAGAAACCAGAATATATCGGGCAACCAGAAATTGCTGGGGCAATTTGGCTACCAAATGACAATGTTATGAAACTCTTGGGGCTGCCTCCACTGCATGACTGCTGGTCAGACCATTCCAGATTTTGGCTACTAGCACGGTCTCTGCAATGCAGCGACAATTCCATCCCTCCCCCTCTTTCCATCCCTTCCAAACAGTATTCTCAACAGAGAATACTGGAAATATAAAAACTTATTTTCTGATATGGGCATGAAACAGCTCAGCCTAATTCATCCTTTCTGTCAAATGCCCCAGGGCCAGCTGCCCATCAAAAGTGAACTGACTGCAGGGCTGGGCTCTAAACCAGAGCCTCTTGGATAGGAGTGCAGATGTCTGGGACAAAGCCCAGGCAGGAAAGGAGCTAACTGCAAAGCTGACCTGCAGTAGCAAAACTCTCTGGGGAGGGAAAAGCAGCACTGGGCAGTAAAGAACCAAGGGCTGATTTTGATAGGTGAGGCAGCAACTGAGTTTGGATTTAATAGCAGGTTTGGACTAACCACCCTTGAAAAAACCCTCTAGCACAACCCTGCTGATGTGCTCACACTCTTTAATACAATTCTGTTGCTGAAGCTCAGCCTGTGTATGCAGCCCAGTGTTCACCTTGAGCTCAGAAGAGATGTGGAATACTGGGTGAGAACAAAACTGCAGCCACGTGAGTATCCCAAAATCCTGAAGACATACAAAATGGGCATGTCACTAAAAAAGTATAAAATGTACAAATGACAGATCAATCCACAAGACATTTGTTCGGAGATGCCTCCAGTGGCTACATGACAGCTGAAGAGAGACTATTGTGTTCTCTTGGAAATATCAGGCACTTGGATTCCCTGAAGGAATCTGTAAATAAACAAGTAGAAGTGAACCAGCACACATGAACAAGGACACCAATAGGTGCCATATTGACCATGGGTTGAACTAGATCCTAAAGTTCTTCCCAAGCCTACTTATTTTATGATTAGACATTTTATCAACATGTACAACAAGCAAATCTCCAGAACACATGATCTAGAATGGTGAATTTAGTAACACAGAGCAGCTTAAAGGCTTCAGCTCCCTCCTCCACCCATTGCACCAGGATCATACCCTTCCTTATACCATCCATACTTTTTGCTGGTCCTTGGCTTGTAGAATCAGATTTATAGATCAAAAAGGAAGCACAGCATGCCCAAAGCAAACCAACCAAGGAGCTGTAGAAGTGCAGAGGAGTGAGAGGGGGAATTCACATTTCTTGTCAAGCTCAAGACCCACATTGGAGGCCCACTTTTGCTCTGGTACTGAAGAGAAGGGCAAATCTCAAATGATCTGGTGAAAAACACATGAACTACACCTGAGAACCAGCCTGACTTCTCCTCCAGTTGCATTAGGATTGAACTTTTGCTTGCTTGACAGAAAAAGATACAAAGCACAACCAGAAAGCATGAAACTTTTGAACACATGAGCAGTTTAAGGTTTGGAGGGAGTTGCAGCTACAAGAAGCGTGTGTTTTTTCAATGTATCTCTCCCTTTGGCTTTGGTGGTTTAATACTCATACAAAAGAAGTACAGTAGAAACTGCCATCCTCATTTCTTGCTCAATTGCTGTGTGGCATTTGCTAAGCTCTCTTTATTTCAACAAAAGACTCCCCAGAGCACAATATTCCCTCTAAGCATGTCATTACTGACTCCCTTTTGACTCTCATGTAGAAAAATGTTGCTACCTCGACTCATTTTCTTGTAAAGTCTGTATTTTTCTTAAATCCTCTGCCACTAAAACTGGCAGAGGTCCAGTTCTGTTTGCTGAGGTCCTCAAAATGAGAGAGCCTTTTTAATTTGAAAAGAAGACTGAAAAAATGAAGCAAGAACCTCCAGAATGCTAAATAAATTATGTCAAAATGAAAAAAAAAACCACTCTCAAATTTGAACTTACAAAATCATTTAGGGAATACACTTCTCTAGAACTAACAGAAATTACACTGGAAAATCTTTAACTACCACTGTCAACCCTATCTATGGGCCAACAGAAGCAAGTTTATTACAGAAAATAACATGTGGATGAGATGTCCTAGTCATTCACATATTTTCGTATTTTCAATGCTCTACACTGCCAAGGTCTGTGTGTGATACAAACCACATATGGTGCAATAGGGAGTAGGACAGAAAATGGGGCTTTAAGGAACACACTAAAAACACAGAGCAGTGGGTGGGTATCTGGAATATAAGCATGGCAAAATGGCACTGATGAGGAGCGACAAAACCAAAATCAAAGGGTGAAAGCAAATATCTCTGAGCAGATCATAAAGGTTGGAAAAATAAACCCATTAAATGGTTGGAAAGAGAGAGGACAGCTCAGTTTAATCAAAAAGAGGGTGTGAAAGTGCAAGTGAGGAGCTGCACGGGGTTGAAGGTACTTGGCTGAAACAAATAGCCATCATGAAGCTGAGAGAAGCCAGCCACAACTTCAGAAAGGTCTTTCAACATCCAAAAGACAGTGCTCTAGTGCTTGCTACTGCTGTGCCAGCTGCTGGCTCCTGCCTGGAGCCTCCAGTAAGCTGCACCTTCCACCTCTCTTTGGGAAGGTCTTAGATTACTGGGGCTGCATGTCCAGAGAAAGTACCAGAGAAAGTACCAGGTGCCCATAAGTCATAGATCTTTGAGGAGAAATTCACTTATGGTACAGAAGTTCACATCATCAGGGGCAAAAGTGACAACTGAGTATTTGTACCATGAAAGAGTTGCTCTTAGTCGCTACTTCACGATTTTCCTTTTTTCCCCCTTTTCTTTCTTTTAACTGGAATCTATTCACTGACCTAAATTCTCTGCTCCTCCTAAGCTCTGCTTGGCTCATGCATGAAGGAAAGGGGCCAAAGATGGCCTTGTGCCACCGCTGGTCTGCTGGGGACTTGCTTAGCTTCTCATGTAAATTGGCCTCGGGCTGCCCTCGTTTGGATTTGGCTCCATCCTTCAGCTTTGGCTGCAGCAGCCCCCGAGGGGCCGTTCCACAGCCAGGAATAACTCAGCAGCTCTCCGGCCACCCTTCCAGCCCCTGGATCTCTCCAGCAGAACAAGCATTCATCCCTGAGCCAAATGGCAGCATACCTGATAGCAGCGGGGCGGGGGAGGATGGAAAACCCAATTAACCCCTTTTCCTCGGGGATGCACAGACGGGTCGGGCAAAGGTGATGCACCGACTTCGCTGTGTGAAGGAAGAGCCCCACGGCAGGACGAGCCGGACACCAGAACCAGGTCAGCCCTTCGCTGTCTCAGCCCGACGGTCCGGAGATCCGGCCGGCCACAGCGAGCGAGAAGCGCTCGCCGAGCGCAGGTGGGACGGGGGCGAGCGAGGGGCGCTGGGCGGGCCCTGAACGCGCTGTGCCGGACCCGGACCGGCTCCGTCAGGGCCTCCGGAGAGCATCGCCCATCGCTCCCGGAGAGCATCGCCCATCGCTCCCGGACAGCATCGCCCATCGCTCCCGGACAGCATTGCCCATCGCTCCCGGCCGGCATCGCCCATCGCTCCCGGACGGCATCGCCCATCGCTCCTGGACAGCATCACCCATCTCTCCCGGACAGCATCACCCATCGCTCCCGGACAGCATCGCCCATCGCTCCCGGTCGGCATCGCCCATAGCCCTCACCCCGGTATCACCCATCGCTCCCGGACAGCATCGCCCATCGCCCTCGCCCCGTCATCGCCCCCGTCTCGGCAGCGGCGCCTCGCCCGCCCCGTCCGGCAGCCGCGGGCGGTGGGAGCGCCCCTTCCCCGCCTCTCCGCTGCCTCCCGCCCGCCTCCCCCGCGCTCCCTCCGCCCCCTCGGCCGGCAGCTCCCGCCCGCCGCTCCCCGCTGCGCAGAGCGGCCGCGCCGGCGGGGGATGGAGAGCCAGCGCTGCTTCGCCAACCGCTTCGATGACTACCCGGGCAGCCCCGCGGCGGCGCCGGACAGGGAGGCGGCGGTGCCGCTGGTGACGGCCACCATCGAGCGCATCCTGCGGGAGCTGCCGCCCCTGGGCGGCCCCCGCGGCTGCCCGGGCGGGCTGTACGGCGGCGTGGCCGGCGTGGCCTACATGCTGTACCACGTCGCGCAGTGCCCGCTGTTCGCGCCGTCGCGGGACTCGTACCTGCGGGCCGCCCGCCGCGTCGTGGACGCCTGCCTGCGTTACCAGGAGGGAAGCGGCGAGGCCGACGCCGACACCCGGGCCGCCTTCCTGCTGGGCGGCGCCGGCGTGTACGCGGTGGCCGCGCTGGTCTACCGCGCCCTGGGGCTGCCCGAGTACGCGCGGCCGCTGGGCAAGTTCAGGGAGCTGAGCGAGGTGTGCGCGCCGCTCTCCTTCCTCGAGTGCGGCTCCGACGAGCTGTTCGTGGGCCGCGCCGGGTACCTGTGCGCCGCGCTGGTGCTGAAGCAGCGGCTGGGCATGGAGGTAAGGCAGCCCCGGCGGCTTCCCCCGCTGCTGCCGGCCGGGACGGTGCCCTCGGTGCTGGAGGGATGCGGCGGTGCCGCGGCTGATGCAGCCTGCGCTTTCGGGGGCAGCGAACTCCCTGGGAGCTGTTCCTGCTCAGCTCCTCCCCGGAGTGAGAGATGCGGCTCTGGCCGGGGTGGGTCCCGGCTGCGGAGCGGAGCGTCCCGGGGCACGCCGACAGCATCAGCTGTTGGCTGCCGGGTGGTGAATTACTTGGCAGAAGCCGCCCCGGGCTTTTCAAGAGTATTTCCGTAAAATGAAGTGGGTGAGAAAAGAAACAGCGTTGAGTGAAACAGTGAGGAGCCCTGTAATGCTAAGCGGTGCTGTGCTGTAATTTGTAAGCAAGGAACCAGATTTTCAGGGGCATTTGCTCTTGCTAACCCCAGCAATCTGGCCATGTATTTGGGTGCTTTTCATGAATGAGAGCGGGGATTTTTTGCTGTAAGCATAAGATGTGGTAATGGTTCAGCATAGTATTGGTTTCAGTTGTCGGGACTTTACTCCAGGACATTGTCATTGTCAGTACAATTCAGGTGACAATTCAGAGCTTCCACTGATTATGGCATAATAATTATTGCAACTGATGTGTTTGCTGTGGTGATTGTTACTAAGTGGTCAGTGTGGTATCTGAGCAGGCAGTTGGTAGATTTTTTTCCCTTGTCCTCTTGTCAGGTCCAATCTGTGTTTCCTCTGTTAATCACTGATTTGCAAGTTCATATGCTTCTGGCTTTCTTCCCTCCCAGGAGGGGGAAGCAAGATTTATTTATAAGTAAATAAATGATGTAAGAACTAGTGGCTCTGCCCCATCCAATACCAGTCACTGCAACTGGAGTCTGAGGAAATTCACTTAATGGAGGTCTCAGGAGGCTCGAGGGTATCCAGAGAAGCCAGGAAGAATGTTTAATCAGTTAAATACTGTGATTGCCTTGAACTAGAATTCACAGCCGCACTAAGCCTTTCAAGTAGATACCAAGCCTGCTGTTTCTTTCCACAAGATAGTCTGACAATCATAACCATAACCATGGTTATATTATTTGTAACCATAACATAACCAAACTTTTCGTTTGATGGCCTTTCCCATGACAGGAAAGTTTTGTAGACACATCACAATCCATTGTGCAGCAGTGCCTGCCTGAAGGGATGGATTCTCATGGAGAAATAAGCCATCCCTGTTGGTTCAGTTTGCACTGGGGGAGTGTGTCCAGCACCCGTGTCAGTGCTTACGATGTTGTCCTGACATTCCAACAGAAGGAGGTGGCACCCTACACCCTACTGCTTTATTTAATGCTTTTTCCATTTTCCTTACATCCCTGAGAGCAATTGCTGAGCGGTTGGGAGAGTGGGTGCAGTCAGCTCTCACAGGCAGCTGAGCAATGGGAGAGCTCTCCTCTGTTTGCTTGCTTGGTGAAAATTGTACTAAATGCAGCTGTAAAGAGTTAAACATCCCCACAGATAAGCACAGGCATGCACTTACTGTGGAATCTATTTAGCAGGTGGGTTAATTGCTATTCTGCCAATAAAACGTATCTGACCCCTTGCTAATGTTTTCATTGATAACCTAACATCATATAGTATTATTTCTTCTGTCAAATTCATGATAATTTTAAATGCATAGTGCAAGTAACAAAACACATCATTAATCATTGATAAAGTCAAATTACTTTTTTTAATTTTAACAAAGATTTTAAAAACTTGCAACTGAAATATTTTGCTGCTTTGTGAGGAGAATTATGATTTCTAGTCTATATGTACTCAAGCTTCAGCAAAATTTGTGTCCTTTGATAAATATTCCCAGCCTAGCACAGAATTATTTTAATTAATACATTGCCAGACCGAACCCTGCATCTTTCTACAAATGAAGAAAGGGATGCCCAGAGAGAGTGCATGTCATTTATTACCCAAGGTCAAACTGTAAGCCAGGTACATCCCAGAATAGAAGCAATATCTTGTGATTCGAACCGCTGGAAAATGCTACCTCCTGTAATTTGATTGTGCACAGCCTCACATGGCT
>PYHW01010003.1:4274855-4350437 GCA_013186435.1 Turdus rufiventris | reverse complement strand
CTCAAGGGCCACACAGCCCTGCAGCTCTGTTTGTTAGTGAAAATGCCTGGGTGATTGTAGGAGGTAGACCATGTCCCCCAGTGAAAGAAGACAAGAAATACTCTGAGTGCCTGTGCCCCTGCACTGCAGGAACATTATCTCCTGTCTGTGTTGATCAAACACTTCAGGCTGCTGTTTGCCAGTGGAGGAGGAGAGTTCCCTGTCCTGTGTGATGTATGAGCAGCCAAGGATATATCAGGGGAAAAAGACAAAACCTTTTTCTGAAACCTGAATTACAGGACAGAGGATGATAAAACATGCTTTCCAGTATCTGCAGATGGCCAGGACACCCCTCAAGCATAGGGGCTATGAGGGGGGTTCATTTCTGTCATTATTTTTGTGGAATCTTTCAGATTGTGCATGACAGAATTTGTGTCCTTCTGGGCCCTTGAAGTGAAGCTTTATTTTTATGTTTTATTCCAAGGGCATCTGAATATTAAGCACACAAAATAGGGTATGAAAGGCATCAGGTGAAGAGTTTTAAATGCATGTATTTTGACTTAAGCTTGCCTTGGAAAACACACTCTTTGATCTGTAGGTCCAGTAATAGTTGTGTGGGGCCCTCCTGTCTCACTTTGCTCAGTTCCTCCTGTGGGGCTGCAGAGGACAATCATGTAAAATGACGAATGCAGCAAAAGAGAAGATGGCACTGAGTGCACAGAACACTATGTGTCATCTGTAACATGAAGTAATAGTAATTCCTATTAGTTAATTACATGCAAGCTAATGGCCAAGTGCTGTGAATACTTCTTTATTACTGTTGGCAGTGGTGTGATTTGTCTCAAGGCTCTTACTCTTGCTCCTTGCTGTGTGAGGTTTGAGCTCTTAGAGTAATCTGAACTATGCCTCCTGACACAGCAGTCTCTTTATCCCAAAGTCTGTTTGGTTTACTGAGAGCTGAGAAAAAGTAGCACAAAGGGAAGATTGATAAAATTTTCCTAATTCTATTATCATACCAAATGGCAATCTTTCAACTAGGAGAAAAGTACAGATAGTATTCCCATTACTTACCAAATAAGCTACGTTTTAAAGAGCACAGTATTCCACACATCCTCAAATAAATCCCCTGACTCTTAACTCTGCCCTTGAAATGTGGCAGTGTTGAATTGTAAGTGACTGTATTTGAAATATGACTTGGATTGTACTCAGAGTTGTGGGCATATTTCCAGGCAATGCTATGGCACTGGATGCCCCTGGAAACTCTTTTGTTACTGTCTTTTGCTTCAGAGCCATCTTGTCGATGTGCCCTGGAGTTTCTGGGAGCCACATACAGAACATCAGGAATTTTACTACACAGGCTGCTACCACAGTCTAAGGATAGAGTAAAATTCAGATGACTCAGAGGACTTGATCACCTTCATCTGGTTTTCCTGCATTATGTTGTCAGCATTCTTCCTGTAGCTTAAGTTGATATTTCTATTCAGTGGCTTATTGGCACAAATTGCAGATGATCACACAAAGTAAAAGTGGCATGATGCCAGAATGGAGTTCTCTAGAATTCCCTCAACTTGAAGGCAGTGCAGGTGCTGCTTTAAAGTGACTAATTTATGCCTAGCCTGTGAATGATGCTGTTGTGTCATTTACCTCATTTAACTAATTTCACAGGTAGCCACATTGTTCCTCAGCAGCAAATATTTAGACATACTTCCAGGTGTCAAATGCCTCATAAAGGTCTGTGTAGTAGAACTTTGCCTATAAAGCAGCATGACAGAATAAAGAAATCTTTGGAGACAAGCAAGATCACTTGTTGTAAACAACAGAATCATAAAATTAGTGGCTGATGAAAGTAGCCAATACCTTGTTTACATTTGAATAAGCCTTTTGATGCAGTGTCAAAGATAATTTTCTTGGAAAACTTAATTCATGCTGGCTTGGATGGGGATGTTGTGGATTTGGAATTGGCTGAAAGACCACAAGCAAAGCTAATCATAAGTACTAATAAGGGACTAATGAAGCGACCAACTTATCCTCATTAACGATCCAGAAGAGGCAGATATCTGGATAATAATTCCTTTGGCATTTAAACTGAAGCAAGTGCCAGACATTATGCACAAGCAGAGACAGAGTATGAAAACAGCTGAAGAGATTAAGAAATGAGCTAAAACAAGGTTTATTTTTACTTTTTAGTGTAAGCACATGTATCTGTGAAGAAATATCTGTAATACTTAGACTGTATGCTAGGAAGAAACTGAGATTCGAGTAAGCTGGACATGACAGGGCCTGAGTGCATCAGAGTTCAACACTTACTTTAATGCAAATTCTCCTTACTTCCTTTGCATTTATTCTCAGTGGGAATGAACAGCCAGTATCAATAAAAAGCCATAACCAGTTCTTGTTATCACAGCATGGCATCCAGCAGGTCAGTGCCATTTTGGACTCCTTACACAACTGTACCATCCAACAGAGATATTATGAATTCACTCTCTGGGATTCCTTTCCATTGCCTGAAATTCACCCAGGATGCCAAGACATCAAAAGTTTTGTAGTCCAAACTTTCCCAGGCTCGTGAGTAAGGTTGGATATGCTTAAATGTCCAAGGCACCTGATTTATGCCCTGGAAATCTGGGCATCTTTTGATAGGTGTCCAAATCGTGAGAGTGCTGTGTTGAGGATCACATAGGCAATGCCAAAATTCATAAGCCAGCAGCTACATCACTCGCCATCTGTGGAGCTCTGGTACAGATTTATAGTGTTCTCTTTTCTCTGTGCAGCTCCTTCCCACAGGTAGTGGCAGTTTGCACTCCATCTCACCTGCCATAACTCATCTCTGCATCCTCCAAAGGAGGCTGCAAAGCTGCAGCTGGGGAGCACATCCCACCCAACTCATCCCTCCCAGTGTGCTGAAGTGCTCTTCTCACAGAGCCCCAGGGGGCTGACCTGCTGTGGAGTAAAAGCAAATTTGGCATTGCATCTTTTCCCAGTAGCAAGGGCAGAACGTGTTCACCTCTTGTCACCCTCAGAGATTTTAAGACCAAATGGGCTCTGTGCAAATTACTGTACAAGTGGGGATCTTCCTTTTTATATGCAATAACCTTGAGATTTCATCACAGACCCGGTAATTCAAATTCACTTCCTTTCTTTTTCTGACACAGTGCAGTGATTTAAGCTGATACCTCTGATTGTGCTGATGGCTGGAGCATCTTACTGCACCTCTGATTGAAATTACTCCCGTTTAACACTCAAACGTTCTTCAGAGCACACCTGGAGGGAAGTGCCCCAAACTCTGTCACCTGAAGTGACAGCATGGGAAGAAACAGCTGCAGCATGGCAGAGGCACAGTAACTGCACAACAGGTTTAAGTAGCAGTTTTCAAACTGTTTCACACACAGCACAGCATGGACAGTTGGATGCTTCCACTTGATTGCAGTGAGGAGCGCTATAGTGTATAAACAAATCCTTCTCCTTCAGGATTTGTTTCCAGTGCTCCATCTGGTTTAACGTCTTGTACCAGTGCTAGATGACTCAGCTACACAAACGTCTGTGGAAATTGATGCTGAAATGTGTTGTCTGTAACATTCCTAACCTGCTTCTTTTAAGGACTGGCTTTATGCTCTGAAACACAAGGGTTTATTTTTCTTCCAGACTTGATGGACTAAGTTGTGGGAGTTGATTCTATGACTTGGCCTTGCAACATCTGGCAGTGTTGTGAGCCATGCCTGAAGGCAAGAGTAACCCAGGTTCTTGTTAATAGATCCCTTGGGGCAGATTAGAATGAAACAACACTGAATGATTGGTGTGTGTAAATATATATACATAGGGGCTATTTTGGAACAGTTTGGTTGCAAAGGAGAGCAGGTTTGTGGCCATAAAATAAAAATTTTGGTTATTATTATCTATAGTAATACAGCATTATAGAAGTATAAAAATAACACTCAAGTAAATGTATGAGGGAAAATAAAAAAGTAGAAAAGATGAAAGAGTAGAAAGATATCTCAATGGGTTCTGCAATGAGGCTTTATCGTTTCAGTTTTGATGTCCATTGGTCAAAGTGATGGTCGCAGTTTTGATGTATGGGGGTTGGGGGAAGCTCCCAAAACACAAAGTTCAATGGGTTCATGTATGCTTAGGCTTGGTGACAATGCCCAGGTACCTTCCCAGTTGGGGGACCTTCCAGTTCTTTGGGGGAAAGCCTCAGAAATGAGTCTGGGGGTGCTTTGGGTGTCTTTGATGGTTTGTGACCCTCTCTTGCCTCTCATGCCAACATAGTTGAGCCAGTTATTCCCCATCAGAAGGGATGAACATCCTCAGAGGGAGCAGAGGGAGCTTTACAATTGAGGGAGGACAACTGTGATGACAAAAAGCACCTTCCCACCTTGCAGGATCTGCCTCACCTGTCTCAAAGCCTGGCTTGTAGCCCTTGGTGATGGGTGCTCACACCCTTGGTCTTATGGGGACCAGAGGCTTCACCACCACACACCCAAAAACTCATTCCCTGCCCCTTAGGGGGGGCAAGCCGAGCCCCAGCAAAACACAAATGGGAAATTGTTTGAGCCATTAACCATTAACATTCCAGTCTCTCACAGTCAGGAATAAATGTTCTTACGTTTTAATATTGGGTGAGTTGAAAGGTGATAAATTATTTATTTACACAACATGGGCTCTGGAGAATTCAGATTTAATTCAGTTGGAGTGGTGGAGCATTTCTGGCAGCTAAGCCAAAGATCTTTCTGAAAATGCTCAATTATAGAAAGGGGTTTGTTAAAATTGCACAGTGTGAATGGACTCAGCTAAATTTTGCAGAAATAATTTCCCTAGCTTATTTGAGTCTTGGGGAAGCAGAGAGATATTTTGCCTTTAAACTCACAGCTTTTCATAAACTATCATTTTGTTCATATATTGCAAGATAAAATAGTTTTTGTGTTCTTTAATGTGTTATCTCCTTTAACAGATTATCTTCTGTCCAGAAAACAGATGATAGCTTCATTTAGAGCAATTTCTTAATTACCTCTAAAGTACTTGTTTCTGCTTGACTTCTTGTTTTGTTTGTGTTGTTTATTTCAATAATGGGAGAACAGACCCAGAGAATTATCCAAAGAAAGAACAAAGTGTTCTGTGCATCCCTAGGTAGCATGTTGTGATGGAAGCCCAAGCTTTTATTCATTTTAAATGCAGAAAAAAAGCCCACTGCATTGAAGGCATTGTAGCTGTGAGCCTCTGATGTTGGCAGCAACTCTGTTCTCTTTCTGAATCTTAATTCAAAACAAAGGAATGAGTAGTAGTTAATTTCTGCAAGTTTTAACAGTTACAAGCTGTACAATCTTCTATGGATAGTTTTCCAAATGCTGCTTTCTGCAGCCTCTCCTCCTCCTCCATCAGTTTTTTTGGTTCCAACACTTGTGCCACGAGGCTCTGAGGAGATGAGTCTGTTTTCTTATTTAGTTTGGTAAGCCTGTGAGTGACGCATGTTCACTTGTACAGAAGGAGGAGGTCGGAGCGCTCACAAAACAAGCCTGAAGGCACTGGAAGTAGACTGGGAATTCTTGCAGGAGGAAGATGAAAGGATTGGATGATGGTGACAGATAAGGAATGCAGTATTTTTAATGTGAAGAGGGAAAAATATAAGGCTGCCTAATAATGTGTAGAATTAAGTGTCTGTTTTCTGAGTTTCAGATATTTTCTGGCATACTTTGTGAGTAGCAGCCATGTAAACAATACTCAGCAAAACACTGAGGAAGCAAAAAAAAGAAGAAAGAAATAAGTTATGACACTCACAAAGTTCAAAAGTGGTAAAATGTTTTTGACAGGTGTAGTCCAGGTCAAATCCTGTAGTCCTGACAGAAAAAAAATTCCCCATGTAAAACTAAATGTCTGACAGTCTCAGCTGCATCCGTGAACCATGACCTAGGATATTAGTTAGAAAGGCCAGTGAATTCCTGTTGAACTGTCTATCAGGCAAGATGAGAGATAATTTGATCCAATACAATTTGCTAGTGTGTATATAAACTTCAGTTTTTCATTTTAGTTTTTCAAACTTCTTAATTTTAATTTTAATTCTTCAAACAATATATTTGTGGTAGCAAAGAAGATCTACAGCACAAATGCAAAGCTCTGGCTCCACAGAAAATGCAGAGCATTATTTGGAATTCTGGCTTCAGGGAGTTCATACCTCAACTGAAATTTTTAGTCTCTTTCATTTAGATGCAGAAGAGTTGTGTTGCCTGGCTCATCACAGGAGACAGTCTTCTTGAGAATATTTGTTGACAGTTCTTTGAGAGTCTGAGGGAGAATTACTGCTTATGAATGCAGCTTTTTTCGATGGGCATAAAGTATGCACAGCCTTGGAAAAATGTGATTAAAAACCCCAAATTTTTTTTTATTGTCTCTAAGTCATGAACTCCACATAGGTTTAGAGCAGTGAATGACAGTGCATGTGCTAATCAGTTCCCTCCAAACTGACTGAAATGAGATTAGGATCAGTGTTTGAAGAGTTGGGTATTTGCTGAGCTGTATCTGTTGTCTCTGCTTCTGCAAGTGAGGTCAGCATGGTACTCTGTCAAGTAATTCATGTTCCTGAAGTCTCAGTCTTTAAGGGCTAACTTGGACAGAATTATCAGCCCCAACAAACCATGAGCCAGCCCTATGGCAAGACAAAGAAACCCTAACAAACTTGTACAATTTTCAGCATTTCTTGCATGATACTTGCCAGGAGTAACAGTCTCCCCAGTCAAGACCCATTCTGGTCAATGAGGACTTTGATATTAAAAGCCGTAAGAATGATCTAATAGTCAAAGTGACTTTGACAAATTGAAAAAATAAAGTGCTGCATGAAACTGAGAAGACTTTTTTCCATTACTGTGAGTGATTAAGATATGGTGTTACTTAAGATGAATTGAATGATGAGCATCCTTAGAAAAATTCTCAAGGAACTAGCAATCAGTCTTTCTCTGTCCTCATCCTGGACTTTTCATTTGTTCTATTGCATAGTTTGCTTTTAAGTAAAATCTCTTAGTTTTATTTGGGGGTTTTTTTGAGGTCTCGCATCTCTTACTGATGAAGTAAAACAATGAAGAAACAGAAGTGTCCAGTTCTTTCTGGAGACTTTCTTTGGTCTCTAGATACAATTATCATTTTCATTTGTAGAACTGTAAGCCTAAGTCAGTTTGACTAATGTTAGCCTTTACTGAAATTGAGTTCTGCTCATCTCATGCTGACCTGCAGATGTGTACACAAACACTAATAAATTCATTTTCCTAAGAAGCAGCCTGCCTAAGTTCCTAGCAGCAAATGGTGATGCCCAAATGAACTGGACCTGCATAATTTTTAAATTCAGACTAAACCCACGGGTTAATGCAGTGTTTGGGGAGTGTCTGTCATTCCTGGTTACAAAGATTTTGTCTCTTGCAAGAACTGTTTCATGAATCCTGTTTCCTGCTGCTCTGGAGCTGGAAGAATGGATAATACTTCTTATGCCTCTGCATAGATTGCATTCCTGAACCAGTCCAAGCCCCAGGACAGCTTTGCTAGCACAAGAAATGTCTGTGAAACAGATGAAGGCATGGAATCCCTTCCAGAGAGCCAGCAGACCCACTGTTAAGGGGAAGTAAACCAATCCAATATACACAGGCAGAGCAGATGTTCCTTTCTCAGTAGTGTTATAAATGGGCTGGGATCCTGGGGCAGCACAGCTCCAGCACACTGGGCTGCCTGTTACCCCAACAAGGGTGCAAGGTGCCCAGCTTGGAAGGTGTTTGTCTTCATAATGCAGCACCGGCAGGGACACCTGTCTGGAGTGCAGAAGGGTAAATCTCCCATCAGGAATTGACAGCTCTGTGCTGTGTTTTTGGCATGAGCTAATTACAGAACTCATGCACTGATTTATTTTCTGGCTGAGACTGAAGAGTCAAAGGATTTCCCACTGATGAAGTTTGTACATGAATAATCTTCCTGCCTGTGAGGGGAGAGTGGGAAGGAAAGTAGGATCCATGCAGCAGTAATCTTCTGCTTATTTGCAGCTCTCATAAACTGTCTGGTGTAGGAGTGGTGGATACACAGGAGCTCCAAACAAGGATCTGGGTTGCAGAAAGGTGATCTCTGATACATCCATTTTTACCAGTTCCCAGGATATGTGTCCCCATAATTGCTCAGCCATGCATTATGTGGTTAGTCAATAGTACCAATGAAAAAGGAAAAAAAATTATTTTATGTGCCTTTTGAAAAATGTTGGGGTAGAATTCTGTAATGTAAGGAAAAGCCTCTCCAAGCAGTGCCGAGTTTGTTTCTCACTTAATTTGCAAATCTTTTTAATGTTTTTAAACACGCTTTTCAATTCATGCTCTTGAATTTGGGTGCAATTCTAGGGAGAGATGCTTGAAATTAAATTGTTGGCTCTCTGTTCTCTGTGGTAACTCTAACCCTCGACGAGGCAGCAGAGAACATGCAGCTGGGGTGCAGACAGCTGCTGCTCAAAAGCTTCAGCACAGGAGTGCATCCCAGGACCTCAGCTCTCAGTGGGCAGACTGATACCTCCTCAATCATGGTAATTATCTGAACTGCTCTGATCTGAGATCTGTTCCTTGGCATCTTCCCTGCTTCATTTCTCCAGTAGCAGAGAGCAGGGGGATGGTGCTTCTCTACTTTCTTCAGGTAATGATAGTGATGGAGACCTGTTTTTTCCTTCCAAGACCTGGGAGAGTCACTGTGTTACACAGGTGTATCCAGCCTTACCCTGGTGCCGCAGTTAGAGGTGTTGGGAGCCTGAGTGTAGCTAGGAGAAACTCTCGTCTCCTTCTCTCTTCACTGACCCAGGATAGGGGGAGCTTGAAGAAAGGTACAGCAGTGACAAAAGAGTCAGGTCCTCTTGTGCTTCCTCCTCCTCCACACACACCCTCTTCCTTCCCCTTGTCTCTGCTGGGCATTGTGATTGGTCCTAAGATGAGAATACCTAGGGAGAAATGTCCTAAGAGAAGAATACAATGCACAGCTTGCAGGAGGAGGAACTGTGTGACTGCTTGCATAGTCACAGAATCCCAGCAACAATTAGGCTGGAAAAGACCTCTGGGATCATTGGATCCATCCTGTGACTGAACACCACCTTGTCACCCAGCCCATGGCACTACAGCCAGTCTTTCTTTAAACCTCCAGGGACAGTGACTCCCTGGGCAGTCTGTTCCAATGTCTAATCAGCCTTTCTGTCCAAGCTAAATCTCCCCTGGCACAGCTTCAGACACTGTCCTCTTGTCCTGTCACTGGGAGAACAGGCCAATATGCCCACCTGGCTACACCTCCTGCCAGGGAGCTGAATGCATTCCAGGCATGGGTAAAGATGTCATTATTGCCAGTGACTTTGGTACACACCAGCCTGCAAAAGGCTGTAAAATGCTGCTGGAGATTGGGCCAAGTGGGCACTCCTCCAATTCCTACCTGGTGTTCTTGGGACAAATCAAAGTGCCCATCAGTGGCAATCAGAAGGGAGAGAAGTGCGTGTGGACAGTGGACATGAAGACCCCAAATGTTGTCACCCATCATAAAAGGCCAACTGTTTTTTCTTAAAACTCAATGTTTAAGTGGAGACGTAAGGAATTGAGATGCTCATTGCATTTGACCAACTGTGCAGCAGCACCAGCTGCTCTGAGCCAGCCACCTGTCGACAGTGACTGTTGTGCTCCATCCTTTTCTGCAGCATGTCATGTTCCCCTTCTGAAGGACAGGTTTAACAGCAGAATTTGGTGGGTTTAGTGCTACACAGTCCTGGCAGGTAGGACCTGTGGAAGTTTCGTACTATTAATGTAACAGAACTTCTGTATTGTCTTATTTACCAGTAGTCTGATTCACCAGGAATAAAGGCAGCCTTCAGTTTCTATTATTTCTATTATAGTCATGATTAGTGACCCACAAAACAGGACAGGACTGGCTTTGCTGTTTGCATGGTGCTGAGCCAAAGAGCAAACCTCAAAACCACCCAAATTTACATGTTAAAAACAAGCAGTGCCAGCCAGTGGGATCTATAGGGAAGTCTGACTTACTCAAGACTGCAGTCAAGTATCATTTTCCAGTGAACTGGCAGAATCACAGTAGTTGCTGTTGAGTCTGACCACACTGCCATGTAGTTGTGTCAGTGTGAGAAACTGGGGGAAGTACACTCTCAAGATAATACATGGTGCTGTTACAGCATCAAACAGACTGCCTTAGGAACAGTACTTCTGAAAGTAATCTAATTTATTGACCAAAGTTTTCAGGATATTTAAAACCATATATTTTTTTATCTTTAAAAGAAGGGTGTACTTGACAGTGCTCATGTGTCTGGGTTTCCCACTGTGCCACAGGAGAGGTACATCAATCAAAGTGGAATAACACTAAGGGGAGGCAGACCCTGTTATTGTACCTGCTGCTCTTCCATGGCTTCAGGTGTCATCATCTTCTGAAAGGGATAACCCTGGCTGTGACATTGCATGGAAAGGTTCCTGAACAATGCCCGTCCCTGTTTTTGGCAGGAAAAGATCGGGCTTAAGGAATGAACTTAAATACCATGTGCTGCAGTAAGTATCATGAAATTACCAAGTCTGCTGTCCGGCTGAACACAAATATGTGTATCTTTTTCTGCAGCATTTGGGGTTATTATAACTAATTCACAAGCTCCCTCTGCTGGGCTACCAGCATAGGAGAGCAATGGCAAAGCTCCTGTTACATTTTTTGCAGTGACCCATTTTCTTCAGCTTATTTTGACACTTTGTACAGCGTCAGAAGAAGTGTACGATCAAATTCATGTAAATGGCTTTTTAGAAGTGTAACAGAGAGAGATTTGATGTGTTGGGTGTATAATAAAATGTTTTTATGTGCATAGGTTTTTTCCCACAATAATGTAACTGTAGCTGTTACCTCCTGAAAGCACTCAACGCATCTATCAAAAGATAATGATACTTGGCTTCAGTAATGCCTTCTGTCACAGGAAAGAGCTCTAAGGAAATAAATATAGACCTGTTAAAAGAATTAAAAGCTTACAATCATCAAATACACTCCATACAGTATGCAGTTTGAAGTAGCAGTGGTTTTCTAAATGAGCCAAGGGGTTTGTACAAGCATTCAGAGGAATGAAATATTGGAAACATTAATCAGAAGAGCTCATCCTGCTGCTTTCTGCCTAATCCTCAAGGTCAAGATTTCTGTCTACAGTTTTCAAAATACATACATGGGGCTTAGCACTGTCATAACCAATAATTGCAAAATCTCTTTTAGTAGATGAAAAAGAGTTGTGAAGTTATTGACTTCAACTAAACAATCTCAGGGTGAGAGATTGCTAACAAAAAACAGAATGATGCTCTGTGATTGCTGTAGACATAGCACTTCCTGGCTGGCTTTTAACAGGGATTTACTGAAAAAATGACCTGCCTTAAATAATTCACAAAATTGGGGAGTGCCTTTATGGGAAAAGGCGTATTGTCTGCAGTGGCACCAGAGAAAAATGGACTTTATGAACAATCACAGTGACTTTTTTACTGCAAGTCAGGCTCCTAAACACGGACAGAGGTACAAATAGGAAGTATTAAAGTGCTGCCTATGTGTTGTACTTAAAGTAACATGTAGCTGTCACCAGTGTGAGTGGAGCAGTTATTTGGCAACACTCAACATCACTGGACAATGACGTAAAACAGAAAATAAAGAACTCCAGCAACCAATTGATACAGAAATTACAGGGAGTGTGTGGAATGCATGTGTTCCAAACTTCAGTCTAGTGAAGAGTCTAAAATGAACACTTCTAACATCAACTGAGATGAAATCATCTCTTTTGACTAAATTGGCCAGGCCACCTCTACTTAACCAGGAAAAGGAACATGTGTGGTGTGTGTGTTTGATAAATAGCTGAAAGATTCAGAGCGGCTTTTTACATGGGCATGTAGTGACAGGACAATGGGGAATGGCTTTAAACTGAAAGAAGGCAAGTTTGGTCTAAATATTAGGAAGAAATTCCTTGGTGTGAGGGAGGTGAGACACTGGAACAGGTTGTTGTGGAGAAGGTGTTCAAAGCCAGGGTGGACAGGGCTTTGAGCAGCCTGGTCTAGTAGAAGGTGTCCCTACCCATGGTGGGGGACTTGGAACTACATGGTCTTTCGGGTGCCTTCCAACCCAAACCATTCTGTAATTCTGTGGTAGAACAGGTTGTGATGTCTTTAAGAATACAAAAAGGAATTAGGTAAAATTTTAAAGCACTAGCAATATAACTCTTAGTGTCATTAGTCTTCCATTCATGTACTGACATGATAAAGAATGATTTTACGTTTGCTTGTGTTAAGTGACATTCAAGAATTTTCTCAAAATATGTATCTTATCTCAAGCATGAAATTTCTTTTCTAGGTAGCATATTCTCATATTGGCTTTATTCTGCATCAAAGCATCTGATGGCTCTAGAGAACATGATATCAATATACAATTTATCCTTTCAAAGCCTTGAGGATGATCAGTCTGTTTCTTTTCTGTCCCTAATTAAACATTACTTTAGTGATTCCCAGGGCAAGAAGGCACTGCAACTACACTGTAATGAAAATGAAGTTTGTAGGACCGCAGTTGCACTGTCTGTGGTTATGATTAATGTATTTTATGATTGTTGTTTTGGCCATAAGATTTAGCTGTTTTGTTAAAGATATTGTGAGGAAGCATACACAGACAAACCACAGATTTTTTTTTTTTTTTTGGTAAGTTGACAGAAATCTAAGGAGGTTTTAACACAAAATTGGTTGAAGTAAAATGTGTCAAACCATTTGAGATCTTAAATGTTATTGCTGATTATTCAGGCCTTTGGCAGGCCACTAAGTAATGCTGAGAGTTTCTGTTCCAGTCAACCATTTCCCAGAATAAGGAGCAAATGCAAGTCCTTCATATTTAAATGTTTTGGGAAACAGGCAGCAACCTGGACTGGACTGAGTGACTTGGGAAGAGATATTTGTAGTCAATATACAGATTTATTTATTTAGCTGTTAATTAGGACACATCTACCTGGTGTAAGCCCAAAGATCAGTCCAAGAGGCCAGAAGTAAAGCTGTTTTCAAGATACACAGGTCATTTTCTTTCCAATTGTCTTTGGTCATGTGGAAGTAGATCAGGTGGGTTGATTTCTACCATTCATTTATGCTTTTAAATACCATTTTTTGTCTGTCTTTGCACATGGGCTGCTTTTGCATTCTGAAAAAGAGGTGACATTCATTAGCATATTTTATTATGCCAGCCAAAAGGGCATATATAAGTCTATGCATAGACTTAGGCATTCATAATGCTCAAGTGTTCTGACTTTTTACACTTACTTTATGTTAAGAACAGTGAATAGTGCATTCTCATGTAGCTGATACTTCTTTATGCAGCACCGTGGAAGGCTGGATTTGGATAGAAGTTTATATCCATTTAAAATACACAAACAGCATTCTAAAACAGCCATTAGTTCAGTTTAAAAATTAAATGTGCTGAACATAAAAATAAGCTTAGGAAAACATGGTTTGTATTGAAAGCTAGCTAATATTAAGTGAAGGAATCATTAATACAGAAAATGAACTGATTAAGATTTTTCTAACCCATATGCCTTTGCCCTTCAGAATTACAATTAGTAGAACTTACCCTTCACAATTATTTTTAAAGGATGACCTTATTAATGCTTTTACAAGGTATGGAATTCAGAGGTATAGGTCCCAAATTTCAAGACAGTAAAATGAGACCTCTGGAGAGAATTCAGTCTTTTTCAGCATGTCTTTGCTCTCCTCATTTGCTTTAGATTCAAACCATCTCCTTAAATTCTGTGAGGCTAAAACAATTAATTTTAAAATGACTGGAAATGAGTGAAGTCTCCAGGTGTTAATGGTTTACTTAATTCTACTGCAGTAATATTGAAGTGCACTAATCAAGATGAGAACTAGTTTGTTCTCCAGGTTGTACAAATACCAGAGTTATTTGGAGCAGCTGTAATAAAATCCCTTGTTATCATGGAGCAAGGTGAGACACACAAACAAGATCTTTCAGGCCATTAGTTCTCAGTCAAGTTTTAAGGGATATGAATTATCTGTAGCATCTTTTACAATCCAAATGAGAAAATATGGTTTATAACAGATGTTGTTTCCATATTAAAGCTATTAGTTTTTTTTTAAACTTGAAGAACCAAGTGTAAATCCTATGATAATACAAATTACAGCAAAATTTCAAAGACATTATTCTGATATTCCAGTTAATTTTAGGACTGCCATTTATTTTGTCAAGACTATCTGTACAGCCTTTTCCTTCTTTTTTCCCCATGTCATTTTGCCTTTTTTCTTCTTCACTTCTCTTTTCACAAGTTGAGATATATTTCTTCGAAGTACTGCTGCCATATGGGCTTTCCCCTAAAGCTAAAACACTACTTCAGGTAAATTATTTAATTGGTCAGTAATGTCCACGTGTGGCTGACACAGAGGATTGCTGGTGAATTGCATGTAATTAGAGTTGTAGTTAAAACGTGTAAAACTTATTTCTCACTGAATGCTTTAGCTTGTTAACATGGAAATCTGGTCAAATATGTGATTTGTCAGTCTTACTTCTGACACCTCTAAGAGTAAGGCATTAGTCGTTTTTAGGGACTGCATTAACCTGTTTGTGATGCTAAATTCCCATAAGCATAGCTAGCCTATCTTCATAGAAGCCTGTCTTGCACTTCATTTTTCTTAGCATTTTCTTGTATTAAGAAAGGCAGATTCTTTTACTGAGAGGCTTCTGAACCCTCATATATGTTAGTAATTTTCTGTAAGTTAGTAACAATTTAGTAACTCTTCTGGCTTCCTTTTTTTTTAAATCTTGTCTCTAGAAAAATCTGTCTAGGTTGGTGTGTCCCAATAAAACCTGTAACATTTACCTCTTTAATCTTTTTCTTTGTCTTCTCCTAATTCCTCTTGCAGTCTGGAGGCTGCTGTTCTGCAGCTTGCCTGCTGCTTGTTGTCAGCTTCCATCAGACTGAAGGATCTCTGGGAAGGAAAGACTCTTAGAGGGCCTCTTTTCACCTCATCCGTGCAGCTAAAGATTTGACATTCACTTCCTGAGACAGGATGAAACTCTGGTTTTGAGAAACGTTATGTAAATCAAGTTGTGTTATGTAAGGAACTCCTAATAATGATGTACATTACAGCATATTTATAAGATTAAAGGCAGTACTGCATCCTGTGCACTGGCAAAGAAACCAGAGCCCTGAAAAATGTCTTGAAAAAATGAAATCATTATAACAGACTTGATGTTTGTTTGATGTTTTCTGTTTAGGTGCTGACTGCAGCCCAAATTAAATCAATTTGCCTGGCCATACTAGAATCAGGAAAACAATATGCAGTGAAGAAGAGGAAACCAGTCCCACTCATGTATTCCTACTATGGAACAGAGTATCTTGGTGAGTAAAACACACCAACACCTCTGAGACTGTGCAGTGTGGAGATGCTGAGCTAGTAGGCACTTCAGGAATAAAATAGATAAAATCTGCCATGTGGGATTTCTCCTGAACCAGTTGGGATTATCCAACCTCCTAGACTGTGAAGTGGGACTGAGCAGCTGGAGGGGAGGGCTGGTGCTGCTGAGAACTGGGGAATGCCACAGGTGCCTGTGCTGCAGCAGGGGAGCAGCTTCATTCCCTCTTCTTCCTGCCCTGGTAAATAAATGTGCCTTGCCAGCAGAGGCAGTGAGGGGTGGGGTGTCTGTCTGTATGGAGCAGGTTGCTCAGGGCTCTGACAAGGATTCTGTGAGCTGCTGTTGCTGTGCAGACTGGCAGAGAGGATTTGGTTGTAGCACTGTGACTCAGGCATGTGGGCAGCTGCTCCTCTCACAGCTTGGTTGGAGCTCACCTGAAGCAGTGGTGAAAGGACACTGGGCAGGGCCCTCTTGGGCTTCTCAAGGCTCAGTATCACCGCAGAAGGTGTGAGATTGGGTACAGTTCCCTGGCAGGGAAGCAGAGAGAGCAGTCACTGAGTGCTGTGTTCCACAGACCCTGGCAGATACAGACAGTTCTTGCACTGAAATTTAGCTGTTAGCTTGCTGATACTGTCAGTCAGTAACTGGGAAATACCCATTTATGACCCAGTTTCAATTTGTATTCAACAAATGCAAATATATAGCCCAGATTCAGCAGTGTGTCAAGAAGAGCAAGAATTCAGTTCAGGTTCAATTTAACTTCATACAGTCAGTTTCAGTCATATCAGAATGAGGGCAGAAGGAACTCATACATATTTTTGCAAAGCTAGAGAAACTAGAAATGACAGAAGTAGTAAAATACAGTTATGCACCTAGAAATAGTTTATTCCAAGCACTATTCCAGTATGTATGAAGAAGATGAAAGAACCATGCTCTTGACAAGGAAATCTGTCCCAAGGGAAAGTGGAAATGAGGTGCAGACAGGACCTAAACCCACCCTCTAATTGAGTTATTTCTGTTCTTTCCAGGTGCAGCACATGGGCTTTCCTCAATCCTGCAGATGTTGCTCTCCTATTACGAGTACCTGCAGCCAGCAGATCAGGAGCTGGTGTGGCAGAGTGTGGATTTCCTGATGGACCAGGAACAGAACAGCAACTGGCCCCCTGAGCTGGGGGAGACCATCGAGCGGGAGAACGAGCTGGTGCACTGGTGCCATGGAGCTCCAGGTTCTTTTCCCATTGATGCTTTGCATAGCCAGATGCTGATGACTTTGCGTTTCCACATTAGGTTGATTCCATGTAGAAGATAGTCTCAGATTAAATTTTAGCAAAGTGACAAAATCCTAAAGGACATAAAGAAGTTACACTTTGAGGTGTGGAAATTCATTAATTGCTATTTTTCTTCCCCAGAAAAGCCTGTATCCCATCACTGTTCTTGGGTAATAACACAGATGGAGCTTACAAGAACACTTCAGCCAGCTACTTCAGTTTTTGTTAAATTCACACCACAAGTGACCTAAACATTTCCTTAGGCACTTCAGTTGGTTATGTGTCATGTGCATTCTCACAAGGTTACCGTGAACTGAGCTGTGCAGTGCTCTGGTGAAGATTATGACTAATTTATTTAAATGCCCTCCAAAAATAAGCTAAATAGTTGGGGTTTGTTAGCAGAAGTTAGTATGCAAAACTGTATAACTAAAATAAAGCAGAATAGGCCTCATTGGGAAAAAAAAAGGGTTTCTTTTTGTCATTTAGTAAAAAATTTGTATCTGTTGCAAGTGTAAAAAAATATCTTTGCTTACGCTTGTGTTTCTGTCAGTGTGAGCAGGTAAGGTGAATGGGGGTTTGGAGCCAGTAGGAGACAGTGCTGAGAGTTTACTGCTTAAAGGCAAAAATGTGACTGCTCTTTTAAAATGACGAAAGTCTGGAATGTTAGAATAAACCCTGGAATTCAATAATGCCTTGACAAGATTGAAAGTGGTGCTGTCACAGGGGGTGGATAAGTACATCTTACTGTGTGTTTTTAGCATGGCAGATACCCCCCCCTCCACATGGAGTGTTTAGAGGCTATGCTGATGTGTAGAACATGAGACTGCAGTTTTTTTGTTGTAATCTTTATTTTCTTTTGTGTTCTGTGAAACCTTTGGTATGCTTTTTACAAAGGACAGTCTCACTGCTCTTTTCCTAGGCATTGCGTATCTGTTTGCCAAAGCTTACCTGGTTTCCAAGAAGCCTCAATATCTGGACACTTGTATCCGCTGTGGAGAGCTCACCTGGCAGAAAGGCCTGCTGAAGAAGGGCCCTGGAATATGCCACGGGGTGGCTGGCAGTGCTTATGTGTTCCTGCTGCTGTATAGGCTCACTGGGAACTCCAAATACATATACAGGGCACAAAGGTGAGCATTGCTGTCTTCTGATTTAGGGAAATACCAGAAAGTTGCGGGAACATTTATAAAGCATAGTCTGTGATCACCACCCTCGGGTGTAACCCAAGTGTTTAAGGTTCAGAGTCAAGTCTAGCTGTGAGTTGTGGGGTGGGTGCACTCTGTCTGAGAGCTGCAGTCTCGTTCCAGAGACTGCCCAAGAACCTGCATTCCTTCAGAGGGAGCTGGGCTGGATGTGGAGGAATCACAAGTGTCCAGGTCTCATCCTGATGTGGTGGCAGAACTCAGACAAGCTGTGTACACAAGTCCAGGAGTAGAGTAAAACATGATTTGTTATGATTTTTTTCAGAGCATTTAACACTATTCCATATTGCTAGAAGTGGAAAGTAAGTACAGGATGTGGTGTGCAATTATTTATATTTTTAAAATTTATCATTCCCACCTTTAGCTTAGCTTGAGGGGTTAATTCTCTTTTGGCTGGACCACAAGCATATGTGGTCCAGTGAAAATTCTGTCATGGTGCTGCAATTATCTTTAACTTACCTCTAAAGTATCTCTAGTTTACTGTGCCTCTTTAAAAACATACCGTTCCATCTATCCACGTTTTCCTTACAGCACAGAATTACAAGGGAAGGGGTGTAGTAATTAAGATAACTTCTTTTCAGCCCTTTGCTTATTTTTTAATTTGTGTAGCTATTTCAGCATTACAGAATTTGTTGCATTGATGTGAAACATTGCTTTCATCCTAGAAGTTATCAAAAAGTATTTGTGTAATGATACGTCTTACAGAAATCAGAAAAAGTTTCTAGCTCTTAGACAAGCATAGTACACGCACAGATTGCAAAGGTTTGTCTCTTCTGGATCTAATGAATCTCATTTTCTTGTGGATATTGGATGTGTAAATTTGCAGAAAAGGTTAAATACTGATAATTCTAATTTTTTTATTACTGAATGTTATTAAAATGATGCTTCCAAACAACAAGCAGACAGAAAGGGACATAAAGTAATAACTCTATTTTTTTTCTCTCTTAGGTTTGCAGATTTCTTATTTACAGAAGAATTTAAGTCTGGTTCCCGGGCACTAGAAAGTGTATATAGCCTGTATGAAGGTTTTTCAGGAACTGTGTGTTTCCTGACTGACTTGCTGCAACCCAACCAAGCCGAGTTTCCTCTCTTCAGTGTCTTTGTCTAAAGACTGATGTTCTCCAGGGCCACATCCCTGAGGCAGTGGGAGAGGGCACCTGCAGTTCCACTTACTTTTCAAGACAGGCTATTTACAAAATGAGATGGGGTACCACTAATGCTAGCCTTAATGTAGCTGAGAGTCAGATCAAAAACAACACACACTTGGGCTTGGGGGGTGGGAAAGTGTGTGGTCAAAATAAATGGGTCACTGGGGGGAAAAAAATGATTGAATCTGATGTCATAGATATTTATCTAATTATTCAAGTGAGAGAGAAAGGGGCATTATCAAACTTTTAATTTGGTGTAAAAAAGGCAAGGTAGAATTATTGCAGGGACATGAAAAGAAGAAATAGTGATGTACCCAGTAAGTTTTAAAAAGAGTCCTGCAAAAACCATTTATGGAACAATGCACTAACTGGAGAGGGTGTTGTAGACATGTCACTGCACTGCACAAAGGCAAAATCTGGGATTTTTTAACCTAAACCACATCTGTTAGTTTTAGTAACATGTATTAGGAAAATCTGTATCTTTGAGCTCTTTGCTCATCACGTAATGGCAGTTCTGTCGATAGCTGTGTGTTCAGGCTGCAGTTTCACAGTCCATTTCAGCAAGTGGGGTCTCACCTGTGTAAATGAGCACTGAACTGGACCTTTCCTTTTAGAGCTCAGTCTGTGGCAAGGAGCTGGTCTCCTTTCTGATTTACTGCAACTGTCACATCTTGTTAGTATTTTCCTAGTCACATGGAAGGTGGGTGGAGCCATGCAGAAGACTTGGATTGAAAAGTTCTGTAGCAAAGATACAGTGGGCAGATGCTTTCTTCATGGTACAGCATTGCTAGATAAGTATTGTTCAGTGATACAAAAACTTCCTTTAAAAATCAATTACTTTTAGCAGTATTTCTGAACAGTACCCCAAGTTTTTCAGATGATGGAAAATCTATTTTCCTTGATGAATTCTTCACTACAAACCCTGCAAAGTGAATACAACCACCGGGATGACATAGTGAGCCTCAGAAAAAACCTGCTAACAAAACTCAAAATTGCTGTTTTCCTATTTAACAAAATAATGTATATGCCCAAATGATTTTTAGCTAGAAAATTATTTAGATAGAAATAAATGGGTTGCTTATAGTTGCAATTATATGCAGTTTTCTGTGTATTATAGATATGATGACATGATACTTGAAAGCTAAAGAAAACACTAACATAGATTTGTACTAAAAATAGAAAATTAATATCTGTATTTAAAAATCTATTTACTATTTATTTATTTTTATTTATATGGGAATAATATCTCTAAAGACAAATAGGGAAAACCAATATGCCAAAAACTGAGGTCAGAGAGAAAAAGCTGCTGTACATGCACTGCCAAACAATGCAGTCTCTCTTCCTGCATTCTCAGCTGGAGGAGATTACAGTTTCTTTATTTTTAATGCCTAATGGATTAAAGTTCCCATTTCATTTCAGTGGGCTTTGATCAGGCTATAAGTTGGAGCTGGGTCTTGCAATCCTTCCACATTTTAATATAATAATCCCTTCCTGCTCTTGCCACTGTTATTTTAATTAGATGGCTTGCATTATTATGAGCTGCAGATATGGATTTCTATTACTCTGTCTTGCACTGTGCAGCTCTAATTAATTACTTAATTGCAGAAATAACCATATTTCACTGGTGAATCAAGCAATGCAGTTCTGTATCAGTTTGGCAAGAATTTAGGTATCTTTTAGTGAATGAAAATGGTAAAATTCAATATACATTATTGTTTATTAAAACGCATAAGTTTAAAAGTTAGATGGTCTTTTAAGAAAGCCACTGATGTCACTTACTTGGTTACTCTGAGCAGTGAGACTTGTGCACACAGAGGGATGAATTCCATAGGGAGGGTGTACACATGAGGCTGAATCAAAAAGTCAGTGGATATGGGAGAGTGCTCTGCCCAGCCCTGTGGAAATGCTCCTGTTAGATCAGAGCAAAGCCAATTGGCAGTAGTGAGGATCCCAAATCCATTAGGATTTTTTATCTAGTTGGTTCCTGTAATGCATTTGGCCCCTATATTTCATAACTGGAAGCATCTTAAAGAAAGTTTAAGGAAGGTAAAACTTGGTCTATCTACTTCTTTTAAATTTGGTTCTTCACAAATGCCAGGAAATAAACATTGAGCTCAGTGTCAGTTTTCTAGTGGTTTTTCCTGTGTGTCTCTCTTTGTAGAATTTCTCCCAATTCACATTCAGAGAAGACTCTGATCTTCTGTTATGGTCAACAGAATTCCTGTCCCCACAACCATTCTTTGTCTATGAAGCCACATGTTTTGAGAGAGAAAGAAAATTATTTGAGTAAGAGGTAGTCCAATTCAACAATGAGAAAACTCATTGAACCACCCAGTTTTTGAAAGCTGGGTCCCAAACATCCCTGCAGGGTATGTGAGTTCAGCACTGACTCTGGCAAGGGCAGCACACAAACATCCAGTCCCATGGAACACATCTGGTAAAAATCTTGGAACGTATTTGTTCATCTCTTTCGGCAGAGATGGCAGTGTGAGCTCACTCAGAGATTTGTGGCTTTTCTTACCTGACCTGGCTGGGTTAAGGTGGCTTCTGGATGTGCTGCAGTCACGGCTTCTGAACACAGTGCAAATACACCCCAGGGCTCTTTGGAAACACCGCTCGTTAAATGAGCAGGTTTTTTTTCATATTTCCCCTCTATATTGCCTTACCTGATTTTTTTTTTTCTCTCTACTATGTATGCTGTTACAAATGCTCTGCTGCAATCTTTATTTGTTGCTTTTAAGACATTGACAGAATAGCAACCTGAGTAGAGCTGTCAGCACTTTTCAGTGTAATAAAGTAAGGTCCTCTGTGTATCCTTCTTCCTGCTTTGAGAAATCAATCTTGTAACCTTTGCTAGACATTCTCCATGGGATGCTGTCTCCTCCTGCTCCCGAATTGGGCCCTTACGGACTGAAAAATGTATTCCTGAACAGATTCTGCCCTGGTGCTGTGACAAAAGACTGTGTTGTGGGAAACTCGAGAAGCCTCTTTCAGGGTGTAAAACACAGTAACTACGTCATGTTTGCACTTTAGTTTCTTGGTTGTGTTTAGTTTCTAAAGTGTAGGCAATAGGAATTTAAGTGATATAGTAATATTTATGCTGTTAAAGCAAAGAGGATGCATTATGTGGTATTGGTGCTTATTTGTGATGTACCTGTGTTTGTGTGGTGCTGTTGGTGAGTAAAGCTGTAGATTACACATCAGTTTAAGGAGCTATATACTGTTCATGACTTTTAGCCTGCCATCCATAGATTCCTGTCAGGGAATAATTTTGAGGGAAACTAGATCTGTAGTGTCCAGATTTATTGATTTCAGAATTCATAGAACTAGATGCAGCAAGTTTTATCAACAGTGCAGTTCTAGCAAATATATCTTTATTTTTACCTGCTACTCAACAACTTCTTGTCATATTAGTGTTCATTTTGTGCCACTGCTTTGTTTGCATCATTACTGCCTTCAATTTCCCTGCCTTTGTTTCCCAACCTCTGAATAACTTGAGGAGGCTGAAGAAGCAGCCCAGGTCTTTTGTTCTTGAAAATAAGATTGATTGGTTTTGCTTAAGCAGGGTGTTCTACTAACTTGCATTACATTGTTTTATGCTCCTAGATGGTCTCTTCTCCCTGGCTGTGTCATTTCCCACCTGCTAAGGAAAAATCATTATCCTATATAACAACTGTCACTGGTGTTTTAGTTCATTAAATAAAAGAGAGACTTTGTAGGGAGCCATGGTCACTTCTCCAGTGTTTCAGTTCTGTTAGGACAATCAAAACCAAGTGAAATGGCTAAACATTCCAAAATACACTTTTAAATAATTCTGGGAAATATGCATAAGGGAATGCAAGTAAAGGGATCGCCTTTATTGCTACTCTGTCAAATTAAGTAATGCCACTTTGATGTTCTAATACTGATTATATATGAACATAGGGAGAATATGACAAGAATACTGATTGGTTCTTTTAATACGGTGGGAGAAACCAAACTGTGGGTATCTGCTGTATTCAGAAATGTAGAGGGGCAATATGTGCAAATGGAAACTTTGATAAGCAATCAAGTTTTTGTATTCACATAGTTTTCTACATAAACAGTTACAGCATCTGCCAGCATACTGCATGTTTTATGCCAACAGTGACCTATTTTAGTGTATGCATGCATTTTGAGAATATATCCTTGTTCTTTGGATCTCTGAGGTCTGCCAAGTAAATCTCAGGTGCAGTAATCTTCTACATACCTTGAATATTCACTGACAGGAGTGCATATTCAAATCTGTAGGAAGATCAGTATATCAGGACTAAAATTGCCCTATGGATTTTCAAAGAATAATCTTGCTCTGAAGAACTAATAATTGCTGGATGGCTCTGAGAAGACATTTCAGTTTATATAAATATGTCTTAGCCTAAGTAATAGCAGCAGAAAGCTAAATTGAATAGAAATCAGAAAATGACCAAAAATCCCACTATGAGGGGAGCAACATGCTTTAAAGCCATAATCCAAAAATGCTCAGGGCCCACAAAACAATACAGCAATTTAGAGATGTAAGTAGGCATTTTCCAAGGGAATAGCACAGTGTTTCATGGCACAAGTAGTGGTACAGCAAGCACTGTGCAGTTTTCAACTGCCTTGAACAGCACTCCATTGCCATTATAGCAAAGTCATCAAATGTTAAAAAACATTTGCCTGTGAAGGAGTTGCCTGTAGCTGAACCTACTGCCTGCTCCTATCTTTTAATGGAGCAGAAGTGATTTGCACTATCTATGGTGGGGCAGTTAAAAAAATTACATTCAAGAAGCCAATAGCACCAACTTTTCAATCTGCCTGTCAATTATTTAACTTGACTAATTTGTACTGTCACCATTGGTCCTACACCCCATATATTTGAAATTCTACATTATGCTCAAAAAAAAATTATAAATAGCAATCTGCTTGAAAATACATAAGGCCATATTTATTTTTAATGCTTAAAAGGGAGTCCCTTGACTTTGCTCATTGCATGACTTGAAAAGAAGATGGAGGCATTTAGGTCAAATACAGCAATACTACCTAGAATGGCAGAAAATTAATTAAAAACTCTTTTTACTCATTGGTATAATGATATTTGAATATAAGAGATTTTATAGTGGACTGATAGTCAGCAACAGTATTGTATGACTGTAGAAATCCTTAAGTCAATTATATCCTACAGGGAATAAAAACCAGATCCTAGTCTAACATATATTTTTACATCATATAGAAGAGAGGCTGTCTGACCAGAAATTTAACTCTGCTTCTGTCTTCATTACCATGACCACACAAGAGAGAAGGATTTCCTTTAACAGTGGTCTGGTTTTGCCACTGAATTGGCCTCCTGCACTCATTTTAAGGGCCTGATAGGCCACTTGCTGATGTCAGTGGTGAACCTCCACTTGTTTCCAGGCATGTAAAGTAGCTCCTTCCACATGTGTGTAACAGGGGTAAAACTATGTCATTCCAGACCCCAGCCTACAAACTTTCCTTTACACATGAGTCCCATGGAATTAGTTAGGCTTGTTTGCATAGTATGAGGAAAGCACAGGTGTTTGCAAATACAGGGCCCTATTTGATAGCAATTTATACACATTTTATCTCAATATCTCTGCAATATACGTGAATACCAATACAAATAAAAAACACAGGGAACTTAAGTGGCATTATTTCATGTCTAGTTTGTGTTGGTGACACTTGATTATTCAGTATATTCCAGTGTGTAATGTTCATTCCTTGAGTATGTGCCACACCCTAGATTGGTTTCTCAGTGTTACAGCCATTCACAGCCATGATGTGGTACAGGCCTGTAGAATCAAGATTGATTTGATTCTTTAGAGATGCACCTTATTGTTTGAAAGCAGGACCCCTGCTTTTCTAATATTTTAAACACTGTGATCTTTCAGAATGTGTTTATTGTATTAGTTTTGTATGGTAGATTATGATAGAGACTAGATTTTATAGCTTTTTAAAAGCAGTGATAATACTAAGCTTCATAGTGGCAGAACAAACTGTGTATATCTATATCATGAATATTAAAGCTGTGATTATATTTTGCCTTAAATAAAAGTCCAACCTTGAACATTATGATTTTGCATTGGATTGTTTATTTCTGTACTTATCCTTCATAGTGCTGGCAACTCTTCCTTCCAAAATAGTCATGAACTCCGTGCTCCAAAAGCTTTTCAGTGGTTATCAAAAGTAAAATAAATCATTTTAGAATAAGATCAATCATCCAGGCTGCACAGAGTGCTTAGGAAAATTGCCTCATGGTAGTTTCCCACGAGACAAGACAGGTTGCTCTTGGCCTGTAGATTAAAGTTTCCCACTGCAGGTATTTATTGTCAGTCTGCTTAAATCTCAGTTTTCATGGCCTCTTCCCTTTCCAGAAACACCCCTCCATTCCCAGTGAAGGACACAAGCATTAAATTCACCTAGGCCTGCCCACAAAAAGGTTTCCATCTTTGTCATCATAAGCTGAGCTCAACTTGAGCTGAGCAATGGGACTCCAGATTTGCCAGTGCAGCAAAGAAATGGCCAAGTGTTTATTGACATTTTTTGTGCAAATCTGCATTGAAGAAGAGTATCAGATAAGCAGAAGTAGCCAGTAGTGTTATCCCATTAATAATATCTGAAACTCCTTATCTTGCCTTCTTGTGCTCCTGTAGGTCCCAGGTCTGTAGCTAACCCCCACAGGGAGATCGGCAGTTACCTGGGAACAGGCAAGAAGACACAAGATCTATCACCAGAGCCAGCTGAGCATGAGCCAAGTACCTGCACCAAGAGGAGGGGAAAAGTGATGACTGGAGACTCCTGTGCAGGACACAGGCACCATCTGCCAGCCTGGCTTAGTACCTCAGCTTTTTTCTTGCCAGGTGCTCAGGTTCAGGATTTCATGGAGGGACTACAAAGGCTTGCCTTTTCCTCAGGCTGTCACCTTGTGCTGCTCATCCATGCAGGCATCACTGATACTGCTGGGGTGACCGTACATGTCTCCAGAAGGACTCCAGAATTTTGGTGGTGAGGGAGAAAGGATCCTGCTGGTGAGGGGGAAAAGCCCAGGGACAGCAGGCAGATGCTGGATGTCAATAGCTGCTGTCACAGCTGAGGGTTCTGAGGCCCAAGGAACCTTTGAAGGAAAAGGTCTGGCAAGCAAGGGGAGAGGCAATGTGCTAAAAGGGCACCTCTGACACTGCCACACTGCCCTGATCGGGGGTCTGAGCTGGGAACATCAGGGGAGGCTCCCCCACACTCACAACTCCCTTTCTGCCTTTTGTTTGCTTGGTGTTGTTGTGGGGTTTGTTTATTTATTTAATCATCTCAGTCTTTATTACTGCACAGGGTTATTTTCTTCCTGGTACAAATTTTGCCCTTGCCTCTTCCTTTCTGATCTCTATTTTATCACTCTCTACCAGTCCCTGACAGGAGGGCGTAGCCAGGTTAGGGGTCGGTCTCTTCTCACAGGCAAAGAGTGATAAGGACTAGAGGGCATGATCTTAAGCTGCACCAGGGAAGGTTTAGCTCGGACATTAGGAAGAATTAAGAGAAAAGACGATTAGACACTGGAACGGGCTGCCCAGGGAAGTGGTGGAGTCACTGTCCCTGGAGGTGTTTCAGGAAAGCCTGGACTGAGCGCCCCGGTGCTGTTGTCCTTCGTAACCGAAGCGCTCCTGGGGCTGTGTGTTCTCCCCAGGCTGCCAGGCGCCCTGAGGGGCTGAGGGCACGGCTCGCCCCTTCCCACCAACCCCCTCAGCTCGGCTCTGGCTGACGGCTGAGGGGGGCACGGTGAGGGGGAGCTCCCCGCGCACGGCCGGGGAACCTTCCTCCGCTCCCAGTGCGGGCAGGGCCGAGCCCCGGGCAGGATCCAGCGGCAGGCAGGGTGCAGGGCTGGTCAGGATGGGCCCTGGCCCCGGCCCCAGCCCGCAGAGGCCGCGGGCCGGCGCCGTGCGCGGCGCTCCCTCTGGCGGGGGCCGGGCCCTAGTGCGCGTCGGCGGCGGCAGGGCGGGTCGGGCTGAGGCGGCCGCGGCGATGAAATTCCCGGGCTCCGTCCTCATCTCCCTCGTCCTCTTCGTGTCCGAGACGGCGGCCGCGCTGTGCCTGAGCGCGGAGTACCACGATGAGGGGGACGACGTGTGGCGGATGCTGACGCTGCTCTTCGCCCTCTTGCCCTGCGTGCTGGTGCAGCTCAGCCTTCACTTCATCCACCGCGACGTGAGCCGCGACCGCCCGCTGGTGCTGCTGCTGCACCTGCTGCAGCTGGGGCCGCTCGTCAGGTCGGTGAGTCCGCGCCACCTGCAGCGGGCCGGGGCCGGAGCCCCCCGGAGCTCCCCGGAGCCCCCCGGCCTTGGTGCGGGGCGGGCGGGGCCGCTCCGCTCGGCACCGCCGGGAGCCTCCTCTGCCGCAGCTGCGGGAGCAGCAGCGCCCTGCGGGAATGCCCCGGGCACACTCCTGCGGGTGACCCCTGGGAAATGCGGCTCAGCCCTTTCCCCTCCCCTCAGCCCTCCGCGGGGACCGCCAGAGCCGCTCCGCGTCCCGCTCTGCGCTGGGTTCCCATCGCGGTGGCTTCTTGCAGATGGTCGTGTCTGTTCGCTGTTGCCTCACCCGCAGCGCTTTGCTCTCAGATCACTTCGCAGAGAGAACGGGACATTCCTCACTCGGTTGCGAGTTTAGCACAGCGCTAGTACCCATCCCATCCGTGCGTCTTAGAACATCAGTGGTGCTCTAGTCTCTTTTCTTTACAAACGTGATATTCCTGACCCAAATTGCTCTGGAGCTTTTTCTATTCCAGTTCAATGTCTCACTGAAAATGCCCTTAGGGAAAAAAAAGTCAAAATACTTAGATAAAAAGTTACAGCAGTGTGCAACTCCAAAACAAAATATTTCTTGGGGGCATTAATTTTAAATTTATATTCAAAATTTTGATTTAAAAAGGAAGGGAATTAAATGCAGTATGTCTGTAGTAGAGGCTAGGAGAAACTATCACAAAGTTTTGAAATTCCTGGATAGTGTCTAAAAGAGAGATGTGTTCACACTAAGAAAGGTGAGCACTTTGGATGTTACAAAATATCATGCACTTCAAAAACATAAACTTCCTCTGTAACCATGCATGGATTTTTTGTTTGCTTTGTTAATATTTTAAAGATGTTTACGTTATGGCTTAACAATTCTTAAAGAGCTCTGATTTTCTAATAGCTAACAACAATATCCTTCTACATTCTTGGAATAGAAGAGTGGAGCCAAAGAGAAAGAAACTATAAAAAATTAAGTACATGACTTTTGTCAGTCTAAATCAATTTCTTGAGATCAGACAGGGAGAGAATCATGTCAAGCTAGAATGTGTGAAGAAGCAGACGAAGGATTCGAGCAACAAGAAGAAATGGAAGCATTTTTTTTTCTAATTATATGAAAGAAACATAGATTTATATTTTTAACTCAAGCAGCAAGCATGACTTGACTTTCTGTTTGTTTCTCAGCATCAAGTTTGCTGTTTACAACACAAATCTTATCTTGTGCAGAACCGCAGCTCCTGCTGTCTGGTGAACTCCCAGCTGCAGTCACTGCTGTAATACCAGTGAGCATATGGAAGCCCTCTCCTCTCCTCTAGTGTGTTGCCAACTCTGCACTTCTTCCTTTCTGAAAGATTTACAAACTTAGCATTTCCAGGAGGTTTGAAAATGTTCTGGATGTGCTGCAGCATGCTTGTGCCCTAGTCCCCATGGCATCATTTAGGTATGACAAAGTGATGTATGTTGACCTCTCTCTAAACCAAGGATAACTGGAATTATAATTACTAACTGAATAGGGTAGTACTGCTGCCTGAAAAACTTATTTTCTAGTAAAGGATGGAAGGACTCTACAAATTAAAAGTGTAATACAAGGCAACTTCTCTTTACTTTTAGGGAAATGTGTTAGTTAGTAGGATACAGCACAAAAGTCTGGGAAGGCAGAGTGATCTGAGACAGTAAAAGGTTTTGGGATTTTTTTCCTTCCTTGCCTTCCTGCAACTAAAGATTGCTGTATCTGTCAGAAGAGGAAACTGCTTCCTGTCAGATACAGCTCTGCACTGTAAATGGTGTTGTATTTTCAGCACACAACATAGCTTCCCTTTCCCTGCTTTGCACAGGAAGTTTTCTACCCTGTGTGGACTGGCATACACACAAGGCTCAGGTGGTTGATGGAAGGCAAAGTATCTTCTGGTTGTATTATCACTGCACTGTGGCTTTAACTTTTTGTAAGCTGAAAAGGACCATTGTCCTTGGAGACATTTTACTCCATCCTTGTAGTCAAACCTCTGCTCCTTTGCTCCAGAGAATCCTGCTGCTCTCAATTATCTGCTTCCCTCGTGTGAAGCCTGGCTCCATCCTCCCTGCTGGGACTCTTGTGCCTCACTGGCACAGCCCAGGGCTGCTTAGGGAGGGTTGGGTCAAATTAGGTCAAATAGGACACAGACAGCAGAGCCTCCCCAAGCTCTGTCTGCTTGTGCATGGGAATGAAACATTTAAGAACCTTGAGGCTGTGTGTGATGACATGCTGTAACAGAGGGCTGGCAGCTTTGGCTGGCTTTAAAAGAAACTTAGCACCAACTTTTTAACTATCTCTGTTTGGTATGGTATGATACAGAATAGTCAGGATTTCTCTGTTCAGACTTAAATACTTGGATATCAGTGCACTGCTTTACCATCAGCCCATGATCTTTAAAGACTAGATTTTTTTCCTCTTCTTTTTTTCCTTAAAAAAAACTCCAACCTTTAAATCATGGGGTTTGGAAATATCTTGGCAGGGAAGGAGAGTATTTAGCCTTGCAAGCCAAATGATTCAGCCTATTTTGAATCATCTGAGCAATGGGAAAAAAGAACTTTCTCTCATAGAACCTTCTTGCATGCCACCACCTTCCCCAAACACCCACACTCCACCTGTTCGGGAGGCACTCACTGTCCTGCTGCTGCCACTGGAAGGACTAAAATTAGGAAGCATCCCTCTTCCTGGAGAGGACTTTTGGTGTACTGTTAATGTACCCTTTTTGAATTGCACCCTTTTTGGTGTACTGTTAATGTACCCTTTTTTAATTTCTTCTCCCACTCCCTAGGAGTTTATAAATTTGGAGCAATTTGTAGAGCAAAATTCCTATTTCCCTTAGTGGCCTGGCTGTGATCCTTAGGATGCAGGCTTGCCAGAGGCTCTGCAGAGACTTGGCTGGAGCAAAGTGACTGCAGGTTTCTGGGCATCATGGGGGATTCCTGCAGCATTTCAGGTCAGTGCCACTCCTTATGAGCGCAGTCATGTGTCTGGATGCTTAGAAGATGTATTTGGGTAGGTTTGCTTTTGGGGTTTTGGCTTGTGTTTTTATGTAAAAGAAGATTCTTTTACCACAATAAGTAAATTATAACAGAAAAAAAGACTTTAAACAGTAGACAGTGTTATTGAGAGGTTTATTACTTTTGCCTTTTCTCTAGGGAAGGTCATGATGAGCATTTTGGCTCAGGCTGCTGCTGTGCTAGAGCCTGTTTCTTTGTTCCCTTCATTTGGATGGCACTTGTAGCACCAAGGTCATCTTGAGATTTTAAGTGCTGCTACAATTCCAATGCATAATTACTGGATGTAGTTTTGCTGGTGTACTGCTCTACACTTAAGGATTTCTACAAAGTGTAAATAACCCCTCAGAGAATCGGGGGGCTGTTTAGGTTGGAGAAGACCTCTAAGATGACTGAGTTCAACTGACAACCCAGCACCTCTGTGTTCACCATTGAGCCATGCCCATGAATGCCCCATCCACTTGGCTTTTGAACATTTCTAGGCATTAAGTGGTGTAATCACCACTTCCCTGGGCAGCTTATCCCAATATCTGGCTGCCTTTCAGTGAAAAAATCTTTACTAATATCCACCTGAATCCCCCTGGACCAACTTTAGGCTATTTCTTCTTGTCCTGTCTCTTGTTATCTTGGGAGAAGAGGCTGATCCCCACCTTGTTACAACCTCCTGAGGAGTTGTAGAGAGTGATAATGTTGCCCCTGAGCCCCCTTTTGTTCTTACCCTTCATGATAGGTACCAGAGAACTTCCTGTTAACTTGCTTGCCCTTTTCAGTTCTTCAAGTAATATAATGATCAAGAGCTGAAGTGCAGATTTCCAACAAACTGACTTGGCCAGTTGGGGCTTACAGTCACCCACTGGGGGTGTTGGTGGTGTTGGGACCATGCATCTGCTGGATGCTGGGGTTCCCTCCCACCTGATATAGTGAAGACTGTACTGAAGAGGCATCATCAAAACCAGCTGTTGTAAACCTGGCAGTCCTTCCTTCTGGTACCAACTTCATGGACAGGGAAGTTTGAGTGACTGCAGGTGTCGTTAGAACTCTGTTCCCCAGTGCTCTGTTAGTGCATTGTGAGCCCAACCTGTTCTGTGTGAGGAGATGCAATCAGGGGAGGGCTGGGTCAGCGGAAGGATGAACCCTTGCAAAAAACATCTTGAGTGAATATAACAGGCCCCCTATATAGAACACTAATGACTGTTTTCCTCAGGTTATAATAGGACAAGGCTATAAACAATAGACTTTTATTTTTTTTTAATGAGATCAGGCTTTGTTTCTCAAGGCATAAGGAGAAACAATTACATGTCTCTGTGTACCATGTAGATAGCAGCACAACAGATGCAGGAGGAAGCTTGCATCAGACTGCCAGAGGAGCTGCTGTTATGGCCAAAGTTTGATTCTGTGAGCTGCAGGAAGTAAAAAGAAGAAAAAAAACCAAAAACCCCAATTTTTTTTTTTGCAGTCATTCGTGTTTTGGGCATCTAATTCTGCAGTTTGAAATCAAATAAGCTCTAATGATGCAGATACAGCTTCAGTGACATTGTGCAGAAGCCTTGTCTCTTGTGTGTAGTCTCTCTTTGCTAGTGACCTGCTTAATATTTCAAAATAGAGCAGGTCTAAAAACTTCCCTTCCTTGTAGGACTTCATCAGCAGACCTCACTGTAGAATATCCTGCTAGCTCTAAACTTTACAGCTGTTGATGTGCCTCCCTCTTTTCCAGATGGGAAAATAGGTCTAGATTCTCTTCAGGGTATTTTCTTTCCTTATTCTTGAGCAGATGTGTTAGGTGTCCATGGCAAGGTGAACAGAAAGTCAGTGCAGGTAACAGGTAGAACAGTGAGTGAGGAACAGATCTTTGCCTGATGCAGGTAAGTAAATCTGCAGGATGGAAAAGTCTTCTGCACACTTCTCTAAAGAGAAGGAATTAGTAAAATGTAAGTATTAGAGAAATCTGCTTGTACATTTGCAGAGGGTGTGCATGGATGGTCTCAAATAGCCATTTGTTCTTGGAGTGCTGGTTGGGTGTGGAAAGTTCCCTGTTTTCATTGCCTTCTCCCTCTTCACACCACCATTATTTTGCCTGTGTTCCAATCCCACGCATCCATGATTGAAAGAGGAAATGAGGTGCTCACTCCTAGCAAGCATATGAGTCTAGGATTATTCCTCCTACTTACTGTGTAGAAGACAAATGTGTTGCAGCTGAATCACTCTTTGTGGGCACCATCAGGATCCCTGAAAAAGTATGGCTCTACTTTCTGCCAAGATATGGCAGCAGTGGAGAAAGTTGCGCCATCCTTTTCTTACCTCTAAACTTTCACTGTAGAAAGTAGATCTGACTCTTTTTCCTCAGAGCAATTTTAGTTCCTTCAGAGCCTGTGCTATGGTTGCCAGTGCCTTACATGCAGAGGAGACAGCCAGCTGCTTGCCTTCTGCTCTTGGGAGCATGTGAAGGGCTCTTGAAGGAGATGGATTGTGCAGAAGTTGGGATGTCTCACTCCTGTCCCTCTGGAGCAGAGCAGCAATGAGGGCTTCTGCGGAATTCACCGTGCTGCAGGAGCTTGTAACTGTGGGGGAAAGCTGCCATGAAGCAATCTCCTTCTTGCATTGTCTCTTACCTGTGTTTTGTGCAAGCCAGATAGTTCATTTAAAGACAAGATTCCCAACCCCTCAGCACATACTTCACAGGCAAAGTCATACTCTGATACAGCAACATGATCTACATTGATTCTTCATCGCAGTTCTGGACCCCTCTCACCTGCATGGTAATTCAAGTGCCTGTTCCCCTCCCACACTCTATTCCTTAAATTTTAGATTGGTGCTTGCTCTTTCTAGTGTGTCAGATGCTGTTCTGCTCCTGTTTGAAGCAGTTGCTTGGGCAGTGGCACCAGCTGGAATCTTGAGTGCATTTATTATTTTTCCCAGAAGGCTTGACTTCCAGAAACACTCTTGCATGGGACTGGCAGGGCCTGGGAGAAAATGAGTGTCATTATCAATGTAATCTGAATGCTTGCATATAGCATTTCTTATTACTCTGTTGTAGTGGTAAAAGCCCCATTTGGCTCTAAGGTTTGCTCATCAGACCATTTCACATTATGTTTGCTTTTCTGTATGGACAAAACATCCCCATCACAAGCAATATACTGCTACTTAATATCCAGATAATAAATAAAAATCAAATGCTTGCTCCAAAACTCAGTGTTTAGTTGATTATAATGTTTGCTATTGTTAGTAGTCTCATAAAACTCATCTCTTTAATGGGATCACTACATATTTTTTAGATGGGTCCCTAGACTATAATTCTAATCACACATGGCAAGAGTTCAGAGCCTGATGCTGAGATCCAGTTTTCCATAATATACTCAGACTTGCCCTCAGCTCAGGGTGAATGCATGGCTGTGAATTCTAAATGAGACAAAAGTGGTCTGGGATCTTTCTTTTTGGAATAAAATCAATCTGTTGGTTTCAGATTCTATGCTAGCTTCATAAAGCCGCAGTGCTTTATTAATTTTTCACACTTTATTTTTGGCTGTATGGATTCTTTCATGTGGAACAAGATTGACCGGGAGTGAAAAGATTAATGAGGGGAAGACAGAAAGTCACCTCTGTGAATGGAGCGTCCAGAGCAGCAGGAATGTTGAATAGCTTCAGTAATAATGATAGCTGAAGCCTAGTGAATCAGGAATAGTACTAGACAATCCCAAAACTGCTCTTCAGCTAGAGCAGTTGAAACTTGCTAGTGGTCCAGTTAGAGGGAAAAATGAAGTAAAGTTTATTAAAATAAACAGAAGTAATTTTTTTCTTTCTTCTCCCTTCATCTTATGACTTTACCTGTTCTTTTGTTGTTCCTTGTTTGTTATTACTTCCCAGACAAGGGTGAATATTTCCCTGTGTGTTTTGGGTCCTGCTTGATGCCCAAGACTGCCCTTGTCAACTTCATACCCAATCTCTTAGAATATTTTTAATAAAGTTTTCAATTTAAAAACAGTCATTGGAAGGAAGTTGCAGAAACTGTTCTTTCATTGCAGATATCTCTCTGGGGCTGTTATCTTCTTTAATACTCCAGGAACCAGATTGACCTGGTTGCTACAGCATTTTCGGGAGACAGCCTTTTCTATTTCCTCCAAATGCATGGATTTGTCTCTGTGTGTGGGTAAAGACAGCAAATAGTACAACAATATGTCATTTCTGAGTAGAAGTGTATGTGCTGGCACCAGTTTGTTCCTTGGAAGTCAGTGGGCAGTAATTTAGACCTGTATAAACAAGAGGGTTTGGCTCCCACTGTGTTTAAAGTATGAGGAGCTGCAGCAACTGGAAACACTGCATCTTCTTACTTGTAATCTTTTTTGTGAGATTATATTTAATATTTCTTTAACGGTACAGTAAACGTAAGCACACTTAAGAGCTAAAGCTCCTATTCTTGTGCCTTTTTTTAAAAAAAGTTAATTTCAAGGGTTGTGAGGCTCAAAACTGCTCCTATTCACTGCTATGGCATGTTATTGGTATTTTGAACCATTGCTTGGAAAAGTTTTGAGGCATGAACTCCTGTTTGTACCTGAGCTTCTCTCTTCAGATGTTCTAAGACAAAGGTACGAAAAGTAGGTTTATTGCCATGTCCCATTAGCAGGTTGCAGATGTGTGGGTGACAAGAAGAAAAAGACATGAGAATCTGAAGAAACAAATTTCCAGTTTGAGTCCTGGGTTTAGCATCCTTGTAGTGGATGAGCAGTTTAAGGATTTTAATGGCACACCAGAGAGCAAGGGCATCTCATAGAAAATAATTAAACTTCCTCCCAAGTCTGAGTACTACAAGCAGCCCAAAGGGCACTGCCAGGTACTTGCCCTCTAGTAATACATAATTCATGTTTTAGAGAATGAAATTTGTCATATTCCAAGTTTACCAGGAGGAGAAAACCTACAGACTTTGCTCTATGAAAAAATAGCTTAGGACTTAGTATGTGATTGCTTCAAATACCAGGCAGTGGGGAAACCTTTCATTCTTTCCTTTTTCCTTGTAACTCTCTCTACTTGTTTGCTTGTAGGTGTGTGGAAGCCTTTTATATTTACTTCAGTGCTGAAAGAGTTGAAGAGCCCTATGTCAGCATCACAAAGAAGAGGCAGATGCCCAAGGATGGGTACACAGAAGAAATTGAGAAGGAAGTGGGACAGGCTGAAGGCAAGCTGCGCACACACAGGTCTGCGTTCAGCAGGGCCTCTGTGATCCAGGCGTTCCTCGGCTCAGCGCCCCAGCTCACACTCCAGCTCTACATCTGCATCCTGCAGCAGGAGGTCACAGTTGCCAGAAGTAGGTAGAGCTGTTGTTACGACCTTTTTGGTGTTTGGGTGGGAGGGCAGTCAGTTATAGCTGCTCTGCAAAAAACCAAGCATTCTGCAATGGGTTTCATCTCCCTGACAGCTTTTGGTGGTGATGTTGCTTTCAAGTTTATATCTTCATGTTTTAGACTATGATATCTTCTGTAGCACACTTGGGTTGCCATAAAAACACTGATTTGATAAAGTGACCATTATGGTATGAGAGGGAGGCAGCTGGAAGGACTGGGCTGTCTTCATGAAGAAGAAGAAGAAAAAATTACCTCTGTTCCATTTTGGTTTTTGAGCAAAACTTTCTGGAAAATTCCTTGGGGTAGTGTACAGGCAGAGCATGTTTTGTCATGCTCTTAGGGAAGGTGTACTTTCAGGAATGCAGTTTTGAATACGAACTGAGGCCATGAACTGTCTTTACTTGTGCCAAACTGATTCTGGAATCAAAAGGGAGGACTCAGTAAGCTGCTATGCAACTGTGGTCATCTCATCTCTAGACCCAAGCTGTTAAGCCTTCACCAAGCAGTGCTGCACAACATGGACTTATCAGGACACATCTCTCTTACTGTGGGACTCTGCATCTTGCTTCCATGATAGGCTCTTGGTTTTCTGGCTCACTGCTAGATAGAGAACCATCTCCAGCTGGTCATGGCACAAACAGCTTTTCAGTGTAAGAAAGGATTTTGGCACCTCTGTGAACTTCATGGTGCATTTTCACTGAAACACTAAATAGCTCTTTTTGTATCTCTAAGGTCCTGAGAGGATCTGTAGCAGCTCCACAGGTATGGGGGCTGAGGCTAAGGTGACAAGTCAATAACTGAAATAAAGTAAAATATAATAATACTTATAATCATCATCATAATGATAATAATAGTAGTAGTAATGAAGGGGACAGAGGGAGAGAGAGGGAGAAGAATAAAGCCTAGGAAAGACAAATGATGCACAAACCATCACCCAGCACCAATCAGCTCCTTTCAGAAAACTCCCCCCAGTTAATACACTGAGCATGATATCAAGGGTTTAGAATATCCCTCTGGATAGTTTGGATCATCTGTTCTGCCTGTGTTTCTTCACAGCTTCTTGTGTACTTCTTCCCTGACAGAGCATGGGAAACTGAAAAGTCCTTGACTTAAAGCATTGCTGAGCAACAACTAAAACAGTGTGTTATCAACATTATTCTCATACTGAATCCAAACTCAGCACTGTACCAGCTACTAGGAAAAAAATTAACCCTACCCCAGCCAAAACCAGAACATCATAGCAGTAGTTCCTTGGAAGACAGTACTCCTTCCAGCTCCTGAGATACACATCACTCCTTCCAGTTCCTGAATTCTTCATAACTAGGGTAGGTGCTTCAAATAACCATGGCATTTGTGATGTGGGAGAGGGACAACATGGTTGAATCCTTTGCCAAATGGTTCATCTAGCAAAATCTCCAGTCACTTTGCTGTAGATGGCATTTATTTGAGAAAGATCACCTTTTTATTGTCTTTCATTTCTTTTGACCTTACTGGTCATGATTTTCAAAGAGAACACCTGTGTTCCAGATGATCAGAGAATTGCATATTTAATAATCATTTGCAATGCTCTTTTGCTTCTAGCTTTTTCAGTCACTGCTGAGATAAGTTGTAATCACAAACTGGTAAGTGACATTTCTTGGGTGAAATGGCCAGAGATAAGCTGACTCACCACAGAGTTTGGTGAGCCCACTTGCAATTGCAGCAGTTATTTCATGCTTCCCAGGAGCCTCTCCATACTGTATTTCTAAAATCCAGAAATGCAAAGGAAAAAAAAGCTCTAGGAACTGTGTCAATTTCTGTTAGAGCTCAATCATCAGAAAAACAAGAGTCCTAACCATATTCTTGTTTTGTGTATCTTAGCTGCTGATATACTGAAACTTTCTGCAATCTCTTTATCCAGCCAGCCCAGTTCTTATTCCACACTTCAGATGACTTCAGCTTCCTTCACTGGTCCTCCAAATTTTGGCTCTCTTCCTTTGCATCTGTTATACTTATTCCTTTCTTGTATTTTGATTTCGCCATGTTTTGTCTTGTCTGCTCATCAGTCTATAATTTTTCTGGATTCCTACATACCCTGTCATTATGTGTGAATTCTACTTGTTAAGGGGTAATGAGGTCAGCATCACCTGAGAACCTGAAGCTATTTACTGTCATGCTGGGGATATGGCTTGTCCCTTTCAAATCTGTTTGAAACTCCTTATTACCTCCAGTGTTGGCTTGAACACTTCTGAAAAGAGCATGCATGTTTTCCTAGCCCTTTGTCAGCCAGAGCCATGCTGTGTATTTCTTGTGCATTTCATGGTGTTCATTAATTTCTCTGGATGTTTTCTTCTGGATTATTGCCAGTGTCTGGCATTCTTCAAAACTGTCAGTTCACAATCTGCCAAGCACATAAGATTAAGACAACCAAAAGCAGGACCAACTCTTGAGGTTAGTGATGAGCGACACAAAGCTTTGGTGACTGTTTATCATGGAAAGTGTAAAAATGTTGGATGTAACACACCCATATGTATTAGCCTGATCCGAGTCCTAGTTCTGTCTTATAACTATAGTATCTATAATAGATTTCAGTGGTACTTGCGAGGTAGCTCATCTAGAGCAGAATTCAGTCTTAGTGGTTTCTGAAGTGAGAAGGTCTTGAAAGAACTTCAGATGTAATAATAAAATACAACAAAGTAAATCAACCTCCCTGGATGACTCTGTGAGTGTCCACCTCTGGTTTGTGAGAAAAAGACAGCCTTTTGGGAGGAGGAAGGAAGAAGAGAAATGCCACCTTTATAAGGACTGTTAGAGGATTTGGAACTGTTCCTGGGGAAGATCCTTTGCCTTTTGAATTTACATTTATTTGTCTGCTCATGACGAGTAAAAGCAACAGTGTTACCCTCTCGTATTTCTCTTTGTGGTTGCTTCAAACCATCTTTCTCACAGAGTTAAAAGTTTTGTTTGAACTGAAGGTTTGGTGATAATAATGAGCATTTAGGAAAGGAGTAGGACTGGACTAGTGTATTAAACCAGAGTCAGCATGATCTATTTTCTGTCAATGGAAAAATGCCTCTTTTGAAGGTTTGAGTTTGTAAGATAGGTTTGAGATTAATATAGGTTTCCTAAAGTGATATTGGGGAATAAGATCAATGTTTCAGCTTGTCAAAGCAGAAAGCAAGCAGAGTTCCAGCACAGCAGCACTCAGTCCTGGTGGGTTTGTCTTTATGTTCCTTTACCTCTGAGAATAATCTTTGGTTTCATTAGCTGCTGGAATTTATGTTCTTTCACAGCTCAAAACTACAGGAAAGATTTTGTAAAAAGCCATAGGACATCAAGCAATATTCTTGACTGAACTCACTTGCTCTTCTGCTTGCAAGTGATGTTTTTCTAAGACATAACATTTAAAAATGCCCAGCTCCGTGTGCCTTTTTGCACATAGGTTTATTGTCACAGGCTTATTTTAAATCATTATTGGAGATATTATTCAATGCTGTAAGAAGGATATTTAAAAACTACTGACTACCTAGTAACAATTTTGACATAAACATTTTCCGAGAATATATGCACCACCAAGCTGATATGTACAAAATTGCCATAAAAAGTGGTAAACACCTTTTGCCTTACTGAGTGCCCTAGAAAATGACATATAAAGACTTAATTGTTTTCCAAAATAATTCAGAGGTTTTTGTGACTCATAATAGAGATTAGCTGAAGTGATAGAGAAAATTCTCTTAGAAAGTTGTTAGAGATCATAAAATACATATGTTTCCTCCAAAGGATTGCTTAGAAATTAGTGACTTATAATTAGGGAAAAAGCCCAAACCCTGATAATTTTGGCCATATAGCTATAGCAAAACAGGGAGTCCAGTTTATTTGTAGGATATTGACACACAAACTAATTGAAGGCTGCAGAAAACACTGGTTGCTAAGCAATGATAATGTAATTGACATAATTAAGGATTTCCAACTCTGGTTATTTTATCTGATGCAATATCAGGTGTTCATCCAGTTGGTAAAAAATCGTAAATTAATATTTATATAATTGTGTATGCAAATACTAAAAAACCTGTGGGCAGTTAGCACTTTGTTTATTCTCTGTGTATTTGTGTACATTTGTACCTTCTTAATATGGCAAGACAGGATGTGCTCCTGCAGTGCCAAGTGACATCTGGTCTCTGCTTTCACTTTTCTGCAGAGTTTAAATGTGAAAACTTCCTTTCAGGGATTCTGGGTAGGTGGGAGTTACAGAAAATTTATCTGAATTTAACGGCATTTTTAGTAGTGTTTTTTTAAATGCATAATACAGATGCGGATATAAAGAAAATTGATGTATAGGAAAACACAGTACCAGCAGGAGAGTAAATATATCTTTACAGAGTCAGAGACAATGTGGACAGTGCTGGGTTTGAATTCCTTCAGCTTTCAGTTTTGAGCTGTTTCACATACCTTTTGCTTTGACACAGAAATTCACAATCATCAAGTTATCTGCATGTCCAAGTTACTCCGAAGTTTCAGCTTCTATTTTGCAGTTTTTTCATCTGCATGGGAAGGGAGTTGCACCCCTGTGCCTTGTGGAGTACTGCAGGAGTTTGGGAGCAACTTGGATACTCTTATGACTGAGCTGTGAAATTACCAAGGACAGCCTGTGTATGAACAGCCCTTGGCAGGGGAGGAGAGACACCTGTGACTGCTAAGTGCCTTCTTTTTCTTGCTAGCTACTTGAATAAGTATAAATGGGGAGGTAGGATTAGAGTAATGTGCTGAGTTTGGCTGGGGTAGAGTTGATTTTCTTCACACAAGTACAGGCTGGGAATGTCTGTCCTGTCTTCCTGTTGGCAATGACAATGACTGCACCTGCACTCCCCTGTCTGCTGCTAAGCTGAAGGTCATGATTTGTGTTTTCTCTCTGTAGGTATTTTCATGGTGCTCTCTCTCCTGTCCATTGTTTACGGCGCCTTACGCTGCAACATCCTGGCCATTAAGATCAAGTACGATGATTACGATGTGCGTGTGAAACCTGCTGCCTACCTGTGCATATTCATGTGGAGGAGCTTTGAGATCGCCACCCGGGTCACGGTGCTGGTACTTTTCGGTTCAGTCCTTCGAGTCTGGGTTTTCCTCGTCGTGCTACTGAATTTCTTATGTTTCTTCTTCTACCCATGGATTCAATTCTGGCTTAGCAAGTCGCCATTTCCTGAGAACATAGAGAAGGAATTGAGCAGGCTGGGCACTACCATCGTGCTGTGCCTTCTCACGCTGCTGTACGCTGGCATTAACATGTTCTGCTGGTCAGCAGCGCAGGTGGAGCTCAGTGACCCTGACTTGATTAGCAAATCCCAGAACTGGTATCAGATGACCGTGTACTACATCGTGCGGCTGATAGAGAACGCCTTCCTCCTGCTGATGTGGTACATTTACAGAACAGACTTCTACCTGTATGTCTGCGCCCCACTGTTGTTCCTGCAGCTCCTGATAGGTTACTGCATGGGCATCTTCTTCATGTTGGTGTTCTATCAGTTCTGTCACCCGTGCAAAAAGCTTTTCTCCTCCAGCATTACTGACGCTTTGCTGTCCTCTGTCAACATCATCTATTTTATTTGCCAGCATCACAAGTCTACTCTACTGAAAGGCAAGGTGGCGAAGAAATCTCCTGAAAATACTGAGGAGGCGCAGGGCAGTAGCAAGACAATAGATCCTCAGAACAGGGATATTCATCAAAGTGCTTCTTCCAATGCCTAGTACAACTGGAAGCAAGTAGGTGCCTTTGGAAGGTGGCAGATCACCTGCTGGGAACATTGTGTATCTTCGACATTGTGTCTTGTGGGTAGGATTTTCTTACAGGTGTAGCACTGCATGATGGCTGACATGCCTGTTTTTGTGGAGGACAGTGTATGAGTATTTGTGTCCGTGTGTGTGTACGGAGAGCAATTGTTTCTAGGGTTCTATTTCAGAGCCTTTTTGCACATAGGTTTATTGTCACATGCTTATTTTAAGTCTTTATGGAAGACATCAATTAGAAACTGTCCTGATGCTCATCTTACTCAGGAAGTCTCAGCATGGAAGGCAATGAATTTTATTTCAGATAGGATGGCCCATGGCATGCCACCCTAGCATGGAAACAGAGCTTAGACCTGGACTATGCATGGACTGTAGGTGTGGTCTGCTTTGATCTAATTGTAGACTATTTTACACTCTAATCAGTGTAATAAGATAATACTTCTCTCAGAGGTAGAAGAATTGGACTTACACAATGCACTGTAGTCTGGGTTGCCATGAAACAGCCAATTAGCCAGCACTGAGATGGAAATGTGACTGTTACTGAGGATGGACAGAGGGGTTATTGGCTTTGCACTGTTTCACTCTTCATGTTTACTGCTTGTTAGTAAGGGAATTAAATTTAACACATTAGTTGTGATGTTCTGGAATACCTCATTTTTCTTTCATTATGATTTCTTTAACACTTTGTAATGTTCTGGTGTCAGGGTGGTGTTCACTTTGTGTAAATATCTAGAAGCTGGGCAGACGATGTCTGCCAGTCATGTAGGTGCCCTCCAGTGCACATCGCTGGGGAGTGACTCACCCCACCTCAAAATGTAGGTGATATGAATCACTGTGGAGACCTGTTACTCAGTGTTAGCCAGATGCCTTCACAATTCGTTCAGACTATCCATCTTACTTTGAGATAGCTGAAGTTGGAGAGATGAGCACTACCCTGATTGTCAAGGGTTTGGTAGTGCATCAAATAGGCAGCTCTTTGACTTTTTGTACTGGGATAGAAGACACTGGTTCCTTCTTCTTGAGCTGTGATTTGTTATGATTAGTTTCACATCATTAATTCAAAACCCTCTGACTTCTTTACCTCAGAAGTATCACAACCCTGAAGTCTGAAAGAGAAAATGGAAGTAATTTTTTTGTTCTCAGCAATACATCATCACAAATAAAAGTGTTTCGGTATTTTACAAGTTTCTGAGAAAGCTTTAGCAGATGAACAGCCAAGAATTTAGTGAAATTACACAAACCCATATGTATTTTCACAAATTAAGTGAAAACTTTTTTGCACTTTGTTTGCTTAGCACCTTTCTAATATTTCTTTTGTGTTTTACGTGTTATGGCTGCTCATGGAAACAAATAATTGATGACCCAAAGCATCTCCCAGTGTCTGAAGCTTAGCTTCCATTCTGTCATCATGCAGGATGTGAAGCTCTTAATAGGGATGATACCATCATAATTGTTTTAGGAGTGTCTAAAACTCAGGTCTGGGGTCACCTGCAGTGCTGCAAAGACATAACATGCTTTTATTTTTTTAATTTACTGTAAATGAATGTATTTGTATTTCAGTTTTATTATGGAGTTATGTTTTCATTTTACTTAATAGGTGTCTGTGTATGGTATGTGTATGTAAATGTCATTAAATTATTTGTGGGTGGTAATGGGATTTTTGGCCTGGTTTTACCATGGGAATGTACCTCATATCTGGGGAAGACACCAAACACCTTCATTCTAATTTCAGTGAGGAAAACAGAATAGTGAAGTGACTCCTTGAAGACACGACTGCATTTCTCTGTACCTTTGTATGTAAACGTACAGTGTAGTATTTCTCTGTGCTTTTCTAGATGTAAAAGACTATTGCTTTTTCTTTTTCAGTAGTGAATTAAGGAAGGAAGGGAGAATTAACCCTTTCTTCCAAATGTTTAGAGTTCAGCCCACAGGCTCAAATTTTCTGATGTTATTAGCCAAAACTGAGTGTCTGTCTTTATAGCTAGACACTCATCAATATCAATAATCAGGGAATTACAGTGGCTGCCTATGTAGAGATGTTCCCAGGTTTGAAATGCTAGTCTTTGGGGAAAATACTAAAAGTAACTTCATATTTAGAAATAGTTAGTATCTAAAGAGAGAGCTTAAAGCAGAGTTTGTACACTGAAAGTGGTGGTGCAGTTGTGATTGTGCCATTTGGAAACAGTGAAAGCTTCACAAACCTCAGGTTGGTGCTACAGTGAAACGTTAGTGCTGCAGTAAAATAAAAATGTAGGAGAGTTACAGAGCCAGGAGCCCAGGATGAATACACAGTGAGTACTAGTAAACCTCACAGACTACTGTATATGCATATTTAGAGTGTGTGCCATATTACTTCTCATTTTTATATCAGTCTCCTGAAGTGCATGCATAGGGAGCTGAATATTTAAATCACTATAATGAGATGGGGGAAAAAAAGTAATTTATATGGGTTCTATTCCTGTCCTATGGTTTTGCCTTAGCTGTGCAGAATAACCAAAAACAGTTCAAGCACTCCACCAGCATGAGGGGCTGTTGCCTGTGCAGTGCCTGGTGTCACCGCGGCCCGGGAGGGAGCCCAGCCTGCAGCGTGGCTGCTCTGAGGGGTTTATCCAGCTGTGGTAGAAAGGTGTGGGAGGGAGTCATAGAGGCACAGAGCCATGTGTGTTAGCCCAGGGTTTTAAGGGAACAGCTGATTTTTCTGAAGTGTGCTGTAAAGCTGGGAGAGGCAGTTTTCTCCAGATAATGACAGTCTAGATGGTGTTACCAGTACACCCAGTGGCTGCGTGGAGAGGACACTATGAGCACAAAGTCTGTCTGTGTATGAGTGAGTGATCTCTTGCTGGAAGTTCACTGGGATTTTACTCTCCTCTATGAATGTTGGAGGGTCTGTGTGTTCCATGGAAGGGTTTAGGGCTACTGCTGAAAACTGTACTCTTGAGTAGTCTTGAGTCACACGAAGGATGGCTCAGCAAGGGTTATTTGTGTGTATAAGAGTATGCAAGATCTGACACATGGGTTTTCTTTCATACTTGTAAAACAACACAAATTAAAACGTTGAAATTATCCCTCAAGTTGTGTTGGTATCAATTCTTAGTGTGCTGCTTTCAAGAAATCCAAAGTAAAGGTAACAGAGTATGCTGTCATCTGTCACCACACAGCAGCAGAAATGTTTTCAAGAAGACCGGACAGAAGAATTAATCTGTGATTGATTTAGGAGCTCCTTATCCCCACAATTCCATTGCTGTTTAGGAGAACATTTTTTAAGAGGTGGCCAGTTTAAGAGACCAGTGTTGTATGGAATAAGATTAATATAAGTTATTCATTGACAGTGAGAATATTTACTGGTTTACCTGGAGAACTGGGAGGAAATTGGTATCTTATAAAGAATATTTTAACTTCTTTTCTGCACACTTGTTTCACACTCATCTGCATTTACCATATACTTATATCTGACCCTGGAAGTATCTGGCAAAATCAGTGCTGAGGACTTTTGTGAAGGGATAGAAACACACAAAAACTTTGCAACACATGTGTTTCTAAATTTAAATAGATAAAATAGACACATGTTTTTTGAATATGGGTGTTAATGGATACATTGCAACAAGTTGTAACTGTATACATCGCTTACATGAGCACTGAGAAAAGATTTCAGAAGTCCTGGTGGTGATTGATGCTGAGTTTGAACTCAGATGTTTGCAAGCCAGACATCATAGTACTTTATAATCTTGTATTTTAAAATGAAGTTGTGGTGAGTGCCTCAACTCACTCAGGAATTACCACAGAAATATGAACATATGGCAAAGATGGTAAGTTTCATTTACCAGAGACAGAAGACTCAAAAAGTAAGATGTATTAAAGATTATGTAATTTCTTACTGACCAATTAAAAACTGTATAATAAAACTGTTAGGTCCTGGGGTCACTCCAAAATTGGACCAGAATGAAAGGTAAGTGTTTCAAAAGTCCTGGAAAAAAAGGACAGTTTTATCTCTCTCTCTTATTTTATTTTTTTTTTTTCAATTACATGTAGTTACAAGGAAAACCTCTTGCCTCAGAAATAAAGTTTTATGGAAATGATGGATATCTGTATTCAGGTATGAAAATTTGGCCTTTCAAGTGGGAAATTCAGATGTGAATGCATTGTGTGTGTAAAGGCCTCTAATCACAAACTAGCATTAGGTGTGCACAGACCCGCACACCTAAGCTGAGGATGGATGCTAATTTGTGGGATATGGCTTACTGAAATCTTTCTGAAATAACATCACAGTTGTAACTTTTTGGCCCTGAAGGTGACACCTGATTGATTTAATGAACTAGAAAGAGCCTGTCTTAAATAGGGTATGTGCCTTCATGTTCATAATTGCTGAAATTCCTATTTTGACAGAGCACACAAAATGACAGCAGATAAATGTTACATATTTTAACTTCTGAGATGTCTCTCATCAGCTACTTGTTTCATCTGATTAATGTGCCCTGTCAGTACAGAGCTTTAATCAGCCACAGACACTTTCTGGAAAATGATGGGGAGCAGATTTAGATGGAGAGCGATGCCAGAGGTAGTCAAGGTGAAGATTAATTCACATCTGCCTTCTAGAGTGGGAAGTAAATGTCAAAAACAGCACAGCACCTTACAGACGAGGTACCAGCACTGCATTTTGTTGTATTTATGCATGGATTTGCAGTTCTTGTAAATGGAGTAAGTTGTGTGCTGGACTCTGTAAATTGAATAAGATGTGTGCTGGACTCGACAGCACACAGAAGAGAGGTGCTTGTGATTGCTTCATTGCTGGCCCCTCAGAGCACCAGTTACATTCTTCAGAATGTGTGTCCTGGCTATTCCTCCTCCCTCTCTGCCGCTTCATGGGGGTCATTTTAAATAGAAATCAGGAAATAAGGCACTGTGCAATGCTCAGCCAGATTTTTCAGTAGGGCTGCTCTTTTGGAGCCAAAGATTCCTGGCAATGAAAAGAGCTGAACTCATGTAATGCATCAATACTTCATTGCCATTTTAAATATTTTAATAATGGTGGGCAGTGTAGTAGCTCAAAAGCATCCAGGCTTCTTTGGAGCTGCAAGGAAAGTAAGAGAGCCCTACAAAAGTACAGTAATTAAGTGTTTAAACTTTTTATTATCATGTTTATTACGGTCTTCCCTGCCCTTCTTATTTTTTAAGCAACAGGAAGAAAAAATATCAAACGGGAGAAAGAGAAATATTTTATGGGAGGAAAAAAGGGCACTGCAAACCTATAGAAATGTGCATGGCAACTCACAAACATGTTGCACTTAGGGTAAGCCTGATTTCTCCCCTGCTGCTCTTGTAGAGGCATAGTGAAAACCCCAGAAAGGAATCCACGTACAGTGAGGCAGAAACCATGAAGGTTGTCCTGATCTAGGACACAGCATCATGTTAAAAAAACCCATTATCTATCTTTTTTGTTTGACTACTTTAATATCAACAGCCTTAATTATATGTATAATATATGTACTTGTACATATAAATACAGAAATATGCAATTATATGTATATTTTATGTATGGCATGCATTGTAGTACACACATTAGTCTGATTCTGCATCTGAGCACAAATAGGCAATTTCAATGCTAATGGTCAGAACAGAAATGTTACCACTGACATCTTATGTGCAGTTTGCTTACACAATTCCACCTTTCTTATGCATGGGAAGAAGAACAATGAACCATGCAATATGTCAGGTAGTTTTTTAAACCACCTGGTAGCTGGATGGTTCCTGCTTTGCTTTTTTTCTTCATCAGCTGATAAGATGTGATGTGCAGAAAAAAAACCTTCTGTTCTTTACAGAAAGATAAAAGATAATTGATTGGAGAAACCTGGGACACTGCCTGTGCTAAGCCTTGTTCATGGTGATTTGGCTGTATGGATCAGAAATGAACTAACCTTCCTCAGATTCAGAGGAAAGTGGAAGGGAAAACTTTGCATGAGGCAGGTTATCGGGTGGGAACAGGCAAGGAATGTAATAAGTGAAAAATTACTTCTGCCTAGCCATGAAATGTGGGCCGCAGCAAGGATTTGGTGTTGTGCTCTGAGGACTGATGGTAAAGCAAATTCAGGGAAGGCTGCAGTGTGCTGTAGCATTAACTCATCAGACAACTCAAATGCCAGTGACAGCTGACTCTTCACCATAATTTACCATTGGCCCAAAATGCAATGGAAGCCCCCAAGGGTACCAAGCAGGACTCCATTAGCCATCAACTACCAATCACTTGCCATAAGTGTCCTTTGGCAGTCAAGGGCTGATGTGTTTAATCTTAATAACCCACACATCACTGTTCTTCCCAGGGCACAATAGCAAGTGAGCAGTTGTCTCTTCAAGCAAGAAAAGAAAAAAAGATCACTAGGGAAAGGGAAGTTTTACTAGTGGGAGATCTAAAATTAAAACCAGCAAATTGTTTATAGTCTTAAGCGTATCACTCATTCAAAAGAAGTTCTAGTGTAATAGAAAACTAAATGCAATTTTAGCATGTGTAGGAGTGTATTTGTAAGGGGAGAAAAAGTACTGACACAAGATTGGAGTATGATTAGGCAGACTCTCCCTGCCAGGTAGCAAAAGTCTCAGTGAGATGACATTGTGTCCCTTAATACAAAGGAAAATTATCAGTCAACAGCTCTGGTTTGATTGAGGTGGGCACAGCCCCTTGAGCTTTGGCAGAAAACTGAGTGAGAGGATCTCTAAATCCAGCTGAGGAAGAAATAAGGTACCTCCAGCCTATTGCTGCTCCCATGAAAGCCTGAGCAGTGAAGGCAGCAGAACAGGATTAAACCATCAAAACTCGGTAAGTCATAAATACAAGAAAGCAAATGAATAAATAATATTATGTAAATTTTAGTCCCTTATCTAACCCACTCATTGAAATTTTGTTTTTCATAGTGATTTCTCTGGAAATGCTAAAAATGGGTGCCAAGAGGAAAGGGGCTGTGCATATGAATGAACTGCTGTAAACAGTTTTGCAACAGGAGGCTTTCATAACTACACATCCAGTGGTAATTTAATCTGGAAGAAATTAATCACTGTTCAAAACCCAAATTATGTGACACATGTGCCTTCATTGAGTTTCCCAAAGAGATGGATGGATGCTTCCAAACTTCTCTGGAGTGTAATTTAAGCCAGATAGGGGTTTATGAGATAGTCTCAGGCAAGTGTCCCAAATTATCATAGAAAATCCAGAAGTAAAAAAGCTTTATTAAGACAAATGAGTAAAGGGAAACATAAGTCCAGCAATTGTGTGGCTGGAGCAGTGTAATTCTATAATAAGAGGCAATTTAGGTATGATTTAGCAGCATATAGGCTTCATGCTGAATCTTGGCACAGGGATGAACTCTCTTTAAGTAATCTAGCTAAAGGATAATTTTGAAGTCTCTTCTTTGGTGCCATAATTTATTGTATCCTGTTGTCTTGGTTAGACAGGTCCATTAAACATGACATCATTCTTCAGTATTTACTGATATTACTGAAAATGAACATAAAACCAGGGCTGTGTTTGTCAGATGTCTGGTTGTGGACAGTGATCTGCTGGCAGAGCTGGGTCACCCCCACCCCTCCACACTGAGGATCGGGAGGGAGCAAAAGGATTATCACAGCCCTGCTTTGTATTTCACAAGACAACTGCAGCATTGTAAGATCTGTGGTGTTACCCTGTAGTGCAGGGTTTGGGCACTGAGGTGTTCACACCTGGGGGCTGCTCCTGGGCACGAAGGGAGATGCTGGAACACCTGTATGGATGTGGGGTTATGCTGGTACCATGGGCATGAGCTGCCACAGCACAGCTCTAGCAGGCTGAGAGGCACCTCCTTCATTTCTGGCTGTGGAATGGGGATGCAAACCTGTGCCAGGAGTAATACAGATTCAGCAGATCCTATTAGGAAGAACGAAAGTGAGCTAATGATCTCTGGAGGTCCTTTCCCAGACTGTGATGGGGAGCTGTAATTAGAAATGGGATTTGACAGCCCAGCGCTGCAAGAGAGAGGGAAAAGCAGGGAAGTGTTTTTGTGCAGGGATGCAGCAGGAAAGGAGACACGAGGGCAGGTGCATTCGGAGGGAAAGCCGGGTCAGACCGAACACGATTCCGGCTCCTTCCCCGGGAGCGGTGCGGGGCCAGCGCTGCCAGCGGGTGGCACCGCGGGGCTGCGGAGCCACCGACAGGGACACCGGACAGACTGCCTCTGCCACATCCTTCCAGATGTCTTCTTGAGTGGGAAATCGCTGGTGGAGTCCCTCTCTCCAGGCAGAGAAAAGTTACCCTGCGCCATCACCAGCACGTGTAAACGAAGCGGATCTGCAGCCCTGGGAAGGGAAGCCTTGCAAATAGATGATGGTTGTGTTCCACATTAGCAGATCATAAAGCTGGTACCCTGCCCAAAGGATGCTATCTGGCTCCCTCTGCCTCAGGTTAATTTTATCTCTGCCTTTATGCATGGGAGGTTATGCTGTCCCTGCTTTAGTGCAGCTCTTCCTGGAATCTATTGACTGCTTAATAAAATGAAATTTCTCTCTGTACTATCTGTCGCTGGTAGTGTTCCTTCCAGTGACACAGCAGTGTGCAGCCATTCTGGCCTGTTTTGTGGTGGTGCTGCTTGACTTCAAGCCAAGACTGGTGTGGCAAACAGTATCTGGATCAGACATGTATATTTTTTTAATACAGAACATGGATCTCTCTGCAAAAGACAGTGGAGCAGGGAATTGCATTGGGAGTTACACTGTAAAGCAAGGACCTAGAAGGATCTGCCAGTCCTTATTGGAGTCTCATTGATGTGTCTTTCCCTGGCTTATATCTATCCCCTTTACTGCTCTCTCAGCTTGGAATAATTTATTTTATAAATGAAACAAAAAGAGCAGAAGTTTCAGACATGTCATATCATTCCCTGGAGTGAAGGCAAGTGCACAGACTGAGTGCCTCAGGCTGCGTGTGAACAGTGTTTTCAGGGAAGACAGCCTGACAAATCCCTTGTTTGCTTCTTCCTCTTTGGTGTAGAATCAAGGGAAAGTTGGTAAATAGTGATTGCACAACCTTCAAAATAAAGACTTCAGGCTACAAAATAAAAAGAGGTTAATCAAGGTCTCCACTTGGCTTTCCCCGTGCTGCATGAGAAGGAGGAACTCGATCTCTCACTCTGCTCTTCACATCACTCTCTCTTTTGGGGTTTTTATTGCAGAGTTTTTCATTGTCCCTTTTTTGGGGAATGTGTGAAGCCCCTAGGCCTATTGCAAACACCCGGCAGCAATACACAGACCACTATTGTGCAGAGCAGGAGAGGAGCTGAATTAATTCCTGAGCAATGGAGTAAAGTTACTGGAAGGAAAGGAAGAATCCCGAGACATAAATACTTTTGAAATATTGTCATGCTGCAAAAAGGATCAGTGTTCACTGAATTTTTCAGCACAAGGAAGGATGAAAAATGCTCTGTGTAATCAAGTAGCTTGAAATAAATTTTATACACAGAGTGAGATAGCATGTAATTTTTTCCATACTTCAGTTTCACACTCCTACATAATTCATACACAGCTGACAACATTGTTTTTCTTGTACGGGATGCATTTTCGAAATTAGTACAAAGTATAAAACATTCAGGTTTTTGTAATAACAAAAATGTTTCATTCATTTAGAAGGTGAAACAATCAGAAGTAAATCAGGGGTGATGCGTGGGTGGTTTTGGTATCGTTTCTACTCAAATGTGTCACTTGCAGCAACAGGCAAAGTTTGCTGTGCTTATCACATCCCTTTCAGAGTTAACAGAAAACTCACGAGCATCAGGGAGCAACAGAACTCAGCTGCTGTGGAAGGGCCCAGCACCTCTGCCCTTCCTTTTGAGGTCAGGCATAGATCAGCTCCTGCATTTGGTAATTGCTAGGCTGAGGGCAGCTGGAATATACTCTGTTTTGTGGTCTGTATTCAGGCTGTCAGTAGGACCTCAGACTTTGCAACTGTTGTGCTGATCCAAGATCAGCCCCTTCTGGGTCTGTAGCCTGCCAGAAACCTCCTGAGCCAATAAATCCACGTTTCAGGGGCTATGGTGACTGAAGAGCTTCCAGGGAAGGTGAAGCTGCTGAAGCTCAGAGCATCCTGGATACCTGCACTGGCTCACCCATAGAAGGCACAGGTAACTTTCCCTGAGCTAGGGGGAAGAAAAAGGCAGTGAGAACGCTGCCATTCCTGGGCAGGGGGAGAAGGCTTGTCTTCGCTGCAAGAATGGACACGCACGGGTCAGAACTGTTCCCCTCCTTTCCTTCCCTAGCCACTCCGACTGTTTAAATCCAGAGGCCACCTCCATCAATAAAAATATGGGCACCTCTGAAGACATCCTGCATCCCTGAAAGTGTTACCCCATCCCTGAAAACATCCAGGATCAGGTTGATTGTCCCTGAGCGATCTGAGTTAGTGGGAGTCCCCCCTCCAAATGACAGGGGATTGGAAGTAGATGATCTTTAAAGTTTATTCCAATCCAACCTATCTATCCAATATTTATCCAATCAATCATTCTATAATTCTGTGATCCATTTGGGATGGCCATCAAAGGGCCATCTGCGAAATTCAAAACCATGAAAAAAAATCTATCCAGTGGCATATGTCCTCAGTTTTGGTCAGATCAGAGAAGAATTTTGGAAAGAATTTTGTGAGGTTTGAATGTACCAGACAAAGAGGAATGTTAGATTACACTTTGAAGTTTCTGTGGACATTGAATTACTGAAAAATAAATAGTACTAGTGATTATTTATCAACAAAGATCAGCATGAACTTCATCTCAGTCTTGAGTGATTAAAAAGAGACAGGTCTGGGTAGAAATAACTCTTCTGTGCTTTCTACATTACACTTCAGCATTAAAAGTTATATAAAGTATCAAGACATTTTTAGCAGAAAACCTGACCAGTTGTATAATTTATTCTATCCTTTGCATCACAATGAGAAGGTCTAGTTCAACAGTTTATATGTATTTGAGTTATGAAACATTATGTCTGAAGATGGTAGAAACTTACTTGAAGCAGAACTTGGGTCATGATTAAATGGTTAACTTATTTCCCAAATGAATGAGAAAGGAAATAGGGTGCTGCAACCTTTTGCTCTCACTTCCTCATGAGAGAAGACATAGAGGCTGTCCCAGAGAGAGCAGGGCTGCTGTGCACACACATCTCAGGCAGCCATGGGGAACTGGGTGGAGAATGAAGGACTGTCCATCTTCGTCGTTGTAAGTACGATTTTTATTGTGATTTGTGTCCAGTGAAAAGTCCTACAGAAATCTGTGCCAAGCAGTTCTCATTGTGCTAGTGAAAAATGCACCTGATTATGCTGAAACTGGGGCAGCAAATGCAGGGAAATGCTTCAAGGGAATCATCTTTAAGGAGCTCTCTGGTATTTCAGTTGCTGTAGGCTTCATTGTTAACTGAGAAATAATCCTTTATTAACTTTACTTTGTTAGAAATACTTTAGTTATGTAAAACAAATAACTTTAAAACCCACTTCACTATGTGCACTTCAACAGAGGAAGCAATTAACACTATCACCCTTTCTTGCACTTTCATGATGAGAAGTGAGTGTAACTGAAAGAACAGTGTCTTGGTGGTATAAAATATTTATTAATGTCAGATTCAAGTATTTAAAGCAGAGATTCATGAATTCTTCATTTAGACAACTGGTATTTCAATTGAATTTGCTTGCAGTTTGCATAGAAGGGCTGCAAAAGTAGGTTAAATTAATTCTGAGCAAGATTTAGAAGTATGGAAAATCCCAGTTGCATTTTTAAGTGCTAAAGAGTAAGCAGGGCAGTCCTCCTTGGAGAAAACTAAGTTTGTATTCTAGTGTTTTCTTTTTTTACTTCACAGTGTGATACAAGGGCTAAAGGTATACCTCTGTCATATATTATGTACATATACGTATATGCATTAAAAGTATATACAAAACCAAAATGTAAGAGGAGTTCAGGCATTGTGGCTACCTGTTGTTAGGAGATGTAAATACTGAGAGGAAGAAAAAGAAGGGATAGAATTTGCATACTTGTGGTTACTGAAAATTGAGTATTCCAAGAAATATTTCTGCTGCTATAAGCAATCACTGTGTTTACTGTTACCTTCAGTGACTTGAGGAAGTTGAAACTGCCAAGAGGTGAACTCTGTCTTTTACATTTTTTCCCCCCGCCACCAGAACTGAAATATTAAAAGAATTAAGTAAGAGGCTTTTATTTTGTTCAAATAAGGGATTTGGTTTTTGAACCTCAAAGCTATAACAGGATCAGGGCAATAGGGAAGGAAACTAACAGACATACTGATAAAGAACCCAGCTAAAAGGACAGATCACTGGAGAAATCTTACCCAAGTGTTCTGCTTTGCCTCTACATCTTAACTGCACACTGAGCAGGCACAGAGTTGTCCAGTGCTTGACAGAAACAGTACAGACACAATTCCTACTGATGCACCTCAACAGAGAAAAACACCAAAACAGAATGCATCAAAACAGAAATGCACTGCCAGAGTGTGCCACTGTCAATTTTAATAACTATCCCAAGCACTTAATCCTGAAATGAGTTGGTGTTTTAATGAGGACGTGGGGATTTCCTATACACTGCCTTACCCTGATGGAAATCCCTTCATTTCCCCATATCTATTTACATTTTCAAGATCTGATATAATCTCAGGGTTTTTTTCAGTGTTCTTTGAGCCACAGAACTAGCAAAATGTATGGGTTAGGAGGGCAAGGAACTGTAATGTCACCTTTTCTGGGGTTTCTCCCAGTTCTCAGATTTTCTCTCTGTTCTCATGTACCACTTAGTAAAACTACTTAGACTGACTGCAGTGATACAAATTTGTTTCAATATGGGAAGTGAAATCAGCTGACCAGCTCCAGGAGGGCAAATATCCACATTCATTGTGATTTTTTTTGCCAAATGGACTTGAAGCTGCCTAAGAGTTAATAACATGTCATTCCCCAAAAACCCTGTACCTCAGGATGTGCAAGTGTGAGAAAATTCTGCATTACAACTACAAAGAAGCCTGGTTTGGGGTAGTCTGTGTGTTACCAGAGGGCCTTTGTTGAACATTCCCTGCTGGCTGGTTTCAGACCCTTTTCTTGAATTCAGCCCTATGTCTAATTTAGCCCATACAAATTTAGAACTCAAGATTCTTTGTCACAGCTTCCAAGTCTTCCTCTCACATAGGTAAATGTGCCTGTGGAACTGGCATTTGGAAGAGTCCCTAACTTTCAATGGTATTTGGAGATTTAACTGGACTCAGAATTAAACTGTTATTGTATTATGACAGTCCTGGTACAACCAGCCCTAAACTCCTTGACCTATGAAAACGTTTCCACTGCACATTGCTATATTTTGGTTTATTGCCACTCCTGTACCCTGTGTTCACACATCAGAGCCTTTTAGACCAGACAGATTTCCATCACCCCTGCTGAAAATTTTACACCCTGCAGTACAGCTCTCTGTGCAAACAGGAGCACTGGAAAGTAACTGAGTGTTATCTGAACTGTGTAAATTCAGGTGGATTATTTCAAACAGCAAACTGCAAGCTTCCTGTTTAATTCTCTTTCAGATTGTGTGGCTGGGCTTAAATGTCTTCCTCTTTTGGTGGTACTACCTTGTGTATGATGTCCCACCCAAATTCTTCTACACCAGAGTGCTCCTTGGCGTAAGTACAAGACATTATTATTTTGGCACAGAGAGAGCACACAGCAGTTTTGAATAGTTTTAGTTTCTCAAAACTGGATCTAGTGGCTAGAGCAGCAGGCTCACATAGAGGTCAAATTCAAGCAGGTAACTGTAGGCAGGCAGATGTCCAGTGCTTCTGAACAGAAAGCTGGCACAAAAAATAAAGACCCCTTTCTAAAAATGTCTTCAGTTAACTATTATGCTCTTGGTAATAAAATTAAGCATTAATTATGGCTACTTTATTACGCAAAAGATGAATAAAATATTGCCATTGAACTGTTGTACAGTCACTTCTCCTTGCAATTATTTTTCAGAGCATGAATAGTTTATAAAGATATTGGCTCTGAACAGCAATCGTCATTCATATATTCATCAAGAATGTGAGTGAAGTGATCCTGGATCCTGGGCCATTCCATGTCATCCAACCAGTTAATGCAGCATTATGTGTCCTACTACAAACTTGCTTCCAAATCTCCCACAGGTCATGACCGATTGACAGGGAAAATTAATTTGTTCAAATATTTTAAACCCTGATCACAGACATAAAAATCGGCCTAAGCTTCAGATTACAGAGCACAGCACTTTGCTGAAGGTTTGCAAAGCCATGGTTTAACTCTACAAAGCATGAAATCCCATTCTGCATCCAGCTTCTGGTCTGTGGATCAAATCCTGTCCTTTGCAATCACAGTGCAGTTGCCTTTGAAGTCACAAAAACTCGTGCTTGGATAGCTAGAGCTCAGTGTAACCCCAAACAGCTGTGATCTAAAACCTGAAAGGGTCTTAATCCATGCAAGGACAGCAAATATTATTTTTCTTCCCTTCATTGCTTTTTGATTAGTATGGTCATTTAATATTCCTTCGTTTCAAAAATCTTAAATAATTAAGACCAACATTAAGAAAACACATTCCTAAAAGCTGAGGCAACAAAGTTCCTTAGACTCTTTTACTGACAGAGAAGTTAAACAACTTCTCTTACATGCTGTCCATTTACCATAACCCCCACCAACTGAAACCACAGACTCCTCACAGCCCTGGGACACAAAACTCTGCCAATGGCTTAGATTTGCACCTGTGTTTGACTGTTGCAGATGTGACAGGGAGCTTTTTATACAGCCATATTAAAAACTGAAAACAGGAGGTGTCTGTCTGCAGCTCTGTTCTGCCTGCACCCATTTCTGACTTGACCAGAGCATGGTTCCATTAAACATTCACGGTGTAAATGTGAGCTCTAGATCTCACACTCTTTACAAGTTGTGATATAATACATAAATGAAATCTGTGCCTCCCCATGCCCTGGATAATGTCTTAGGTAATGCATTTAATTACAGTACCTCTAATTACAGCGTGCTCTGGCTCTTGCAAGGGCCCCTGCAGCCTGCCTGAATTTCAATTGCATGCTGATTCTGCTGCCAGTATGTCGAAACCTGCTCTCCTTCCTCAGAGGATCAAGTGCGGTAAGATGAAGAAAGAATTTCAAAACGTATGAAAGATAATCAGCTAAAGAGACTTGCAAATATACCGAGAAACTTTGTCCAAGTTCCTCAAACACACTGTATTTTGAGGATGTCCTCTTATAAGAAGCAGATAACCCTGGAGTTTTGCTGTGAGCAAGACGGAGTTCTAATGTCCATGGGGTATCTAGAGCTCTGTTGAGAGTTTAGCTTTGAATTAGTCTCCTTTGAGTCCTCCCTTTTAGCTGCCTCCTGGGCATGGTCCTGCCCAGGATGCAGAGTCCCTCTTTTGGCTGGCAGAAGCTGTTGGTGCTCACAGACATCCACTGATTGTCACTGATGCTACACCCACTTAGGGAGGGAAACACTAGCCGTCTGTCTTTGCATGCTCAGTCCTTAAGGTAAATGCAGTCTTATTTAGACTTCTACAATGGACTTTTTTTCTAGCTGGCTCATAAATTACATTCTTTCTTGTCTGAATTGCATTTCCATCTCAGATGAAATAGTTTACAGGCCTTTTGACTTTTTTTAGCTCCCAAATGCAGATGTTATACACAGCACTGAGGAACTGACACTAAGAAAAGGACAACTGATGCTAAGTGACAGCTGGAGAGGCTTCCTATGATAGTACCGACCCTATCACACTATCAAAATCCAGATTTCTGGCTATTACAGCAAAAATAACCTAGACAATGCAGGCCATGGTCCAGTGAAAAAGCAATATTCTCCTCAAGTTCATGTCCTTCCAAAGGTGTAATGATTCTTCCTTTCTTTCTGGGCACTTTTAACATAAACCTGATCAACAAAACCAATTCCCAGAAGTTGTTTTTCATCTCTAAACCCAGTATATTTTTTTAAATGCAAATAGACAGCCTATGGGGGCTGAAAAGGCAGAGCAGAAGAGGAAGTGATAAAACAGATGCAGTGTTTCAAGAGTCCTTCATAAGGGCAGGAGGTGGGATATGAAGCAATAAGAAAATAACCAGAGACAAAACAGGCTGTATTTCCATCTAGTACATACATCCTCAAAATGAATGTGGCTGAATAAATGAGACGTGCCTGCCATCTCATTTAAACCCTTAAATTACATTTAGGAGCAAGACCAGTGCTCTAGCCTTTGTAAGGAATAACAAGGAATAATTTAGGAATATAAAATTGGAAATACATGTCAGGCTTTCAGTCTTTGCCTATACTCCTTCAGATCCTGAGATGCTACAAAACAGACAGCCATACCCTCTATTAGTGCAAAAATTAAAAGGAAGTAAATAAAGCTGCAGGGTTAAAATTGTTATTCCCCTGCCCTGTGGAAGATCAGCAAGTATCAGTCAAATTCCAGAGCTGATTCCTCTGGCAGCAGAAGTCAAAAATGGACATAAATTTAGAAAGAATTAATGTTACTATGGATGAATGCAACTGGAAAATAATGACGAGCTCTTGATCATATAAGGCATTTTTGAGATTGCACAGGTAAGAGCAAGCTGGGCAGAGGTCTGAGCTCAAAGCAGTCAAAGAGCTGGGGTTACATATGGAGACTACTGGAAGGCCAAAACCTGATTCTAGGTGTTGAGAATTGTATTCCAGCTGGACTTTGTGCTACTGGTCCTGAATTGCTCCTCTCCTAATGTGCATAACTTAACTTTTGTAAGCAATATCTTGGGAAAGCTGTCTCTCTTGGGTATTCAAGCTACAGAGTCAGTCCTGCCTTGGGCACTGTGGTAGAGGCACTCAGGCTACACCCAGCCTGAAAGTGAGTCCCAGAGAGGGAGACAGTTCCATTGCTGCTGGCAGCACACTCTCCTGCTGACAGCTGGGAATGAGGAAGCAAAGGGCTCTGAGGGTGAGCAGGGAGGGCAGGGAGGGGCACAGAACACAACTCTTGGACAGCTGGTGTTTGTTCAGCTTCAGTAGCTTTATGCAGTAAAGCTATGCCTCAGGAAGGATGGAATTTTAGATCTTAAGCAAAACACACATGGCCCAGTGAGCCACTGGCAGAGGCAGCACTGTGGTGTCCTTAGCACAAGGGGACAAGCTTATGCTTGTTGTGCTATTGTCTATAATTAACTATTCTCTGCAGGTAAAACCTGTGAGGGTCTATAGGAAAAATCATTTAAATGTCAAATAACTTATTGGAAGAGTAATGACCTTCCCAACAGCAATGTCATTGGGGTCAAGAAGAGGAAAGAATGGTTCAAACACAGCTTTCAATGAGAATGTACTGGAAAGTCTTGCTCTCTCCATTCCCCCACCCAGAAATCACGTTACAAAGTTATTTGGTTTTAATTAGGATAGCTGGGGTGTGTTTTGCATGCCCATCATTGCTGCATTGACTGTTCTTAATGAGCTACATTTTATTATACAATATTTTTATAATGTCTCTCAATATAGGTGATACAAAAAGACCAAATTTCTCCTGGTCGTTATCACAGCCTGAAGTCATTGGACAGCCCCAGAGTGTTTGCCTCGTGTGAGGAAATATTTGTGGTGGTTTGCACAGTGTTTTGTTCCCTTATCCCATCTGCAAACACAATGTAAACATACAACACATGACAATCATGCTTTCTACTGTGGGGAGACAGCAAATGCCAGCTTTACAGGAACTTAAGGTTTTAGGAAAACTCCCAGTGACTGCAGCACAATTCAGATGGGGCCTGTTAGGAACCCATCATTATTAGAAATAAAAATATAATTCTGTTTTTCTTGAAAACCAGTTTCTTTGTATCTGCAGAGATTTTTGCTGCTTTTTTTTTTTTTTTTTTTTGGTAACTCCAAATCAAGTTCTAAGCGAATGCCTGGGGAGTACACCCAGTATTTTGGGGAAGGAATGCCTTCACATCACTGCCATAAGTGACTAACACATTTGTGGTGGGAGCTCCCTGAGACGGTTGAACCCAAACTTTGCAGCCTGTTCCTAGGCTGTGAACCACTATGGGATCCTGGTGCTACCAAAGCAGTCACTGCCAGGACAGACTCTGATCTCTCCTTTTGTTTATAACATGTAGTTTAAAACAGATAAGATGTATTCCTTTGTCCTATTGGATGTTCAATTTTTTTATCCTTATCAATTACTTTGTTTCCGTGGGACATGTTAAACCAGAATCTGTAATTCCTCTTCTCTGAAATATTTTTTGGGGAAATATTTTTGTTCATATTTCAGAATTCTATTTTTTCCCAGCAATGCCACCAACGTGTTCAGGGTTTCTGTTTTTGTCCCTGCATTTAAAAACTGTGCATAGACAACACAAGTCATCTTCAAATAACTTTTTCTTTCAACCCAAAGTGCTGCTCTACCCGTATCAGACGACAGCTGGACAGAAACCTCACCTTTCACAAAATGGTGGCCTGGATGATTGCCCTTCACACTGGTTGGTATTCTAATGTTTCTCTGTTTATTGCTTGCTTGTATATTTTATGTGGAATCCAGGTGGCATTCAAGCTCTTAAGGATATGGGCAGAGACCTGATTTAATTAAAGGAGTCAGTGTGTGCCAAGGCTTAAATCAATTCCCAGATATGTGCCAGATGTCAGAGAGCAAAAGATAAGAAAGAATACCTTTATTTTCAACTGTCAGTACCATTTATGATTGTTTAATAAAGGGTGTCCTGAGAACTGGATATGCTGGATTCAATCCTTGTTTAGACTTACTTATCTGGCATGTCTGAAACAAATAATAGAAATTATTTTTTTAAAGGATATAAAAAACTTTCATCTGTTTTGAAGGCAAATAAGTATCTGCTTATAGGAGATGGTTCTAATTTTGAAAACCTTTGTACAGTTTTACCCTACAAAAACTTGTAGTGGAATTTGTGTGAACACCTCAGCTGGTTTAGGTTTTTGGATGCATTCAGACCAGCAAGAATATTACTAATGACTAAAACTTTGTTCTGCAAAACTGTAGAATAAGCACACTGAAGAATGTGACCACAAAGAAATCCAGATTCACTTCTCAGCTCTTTTACTGAAGTCCTGGATGAGGATGGTCCTGACAAATAGTTTAGGCCATTCCATGTTTAATTATCCCCTATGTTAGGGTACTACTTATTGAATTGTTGAAAGCCTTTGTTGAGCAAAAATATACTGGAAATTTCCCTTCACTTCTTTCCCTCCCTCACCCAAAAACTGTAAAATTCAGGTGGTAAAACTTTAACAGTAAAACAGATCAGTGGTCTGCAATTGTGATGAAGTTGGAAGAGCAGCAGAGCTCTTAAGCTGCAGTTGACAAACGTGACAACGTTTCAAATGTTACCCAAAACCACCGAGGACTTGTGGTCAATGCTGATTATTCCTCTCCTGTCACTCCTAGCAATTCACACCATTGCACATTTATTCAACGTGGAGTGGAGTGTGCAAGCCCGTGTGGAGGAGAAAGGCACTCTGGCAGCTGTGCTTTCTGGCCTTGGAGACAAACCACAAGAAAGCTACGTCAACTTCTACAGACAAACCATTGCAGTAAGTGATAGCAGGCTCTGAACATAATCATTGCATTTGTGTGGCTGATCATGTACGACCATTTGAGCAGAGTTCTGGTATCCACAGTCTAGGTTTAGACCATCTTGCAGAAAAACCTTGTAGAATCCATTCTTCTGTATTTGCCAGTAATATCGATGCTGAGCTTTGGTAATACTTTAAACATTTTCACCTGAGGATTTCAAAATATTATTTCAATTTCAAAACATACCCTGTAAAGCAATGTTCTGATTTAGACATAGCACTCAGAAAGGTACACAGAAATTAAGGCGAAAGTTTTGAGGTTGGGTGACTTAAGAAAAGAAGGGACTCTCTACTCCTCAGAAGAGCACTGAGCATCCAAACTCTGCATGAGTTATGAGTCCCATGGCTGTGCAACATCAGAGGAAGGATTTTTCATTTAACTCCCAAAATAAGGATGTAGGACTCCACCTGTTAACACCAGAGCTGTACAAATGTATTCACCTTCCCCAAACCAGTCCTAGAGAGCCAGGGCAGAGTAAGAAACCATGTTTGGAGTGTTAACTAATGGAAAACCCTTTCTCTCTACTTCCAATTACCTTAGTAAAGGTAAGTGTGCAGTGCAACTAAAATGAAATGGGATTTTGGCCTCAGATGACTTAAAGACTTGTAACAAGGTAAAGGGTTTGCTAACTGTGAGTTCAACTGGTCCTGATTTGGTGCAGCCCCTTCCTTAGACCAACGTGTGCAATTATTTCATAGAATCCTGTTGGGGGCCTCTACGTGGCTTTCACATACTTGGCTGGCATCACTGGGGTTGTCATCACACTGGCCCTCATCCTCATCATCACCTCATCCACCAAAACCATCCGGAGGTCATATTTCGAAGTATTTTGGTACACCCACCATCTCTTTGTCATCTTCTTTATTGGCCTCGTCATCCACGGTGCTGGGTGAGTATTTGCACTTATGACAAAACATCTGATAACTACTGAATCTTCATTTAAAGCCCCCTTCACACATGATTATGGACACTTCTGTCCCTGAGCAGCCGTTGTTTTTGGTGGTACTGATGGTCAATAGAGGCTCTGAGAGTTGAGGTTCTCACTGACACGTGCAACAAGCTGTCCACACACAGGAGGTTTCATTTGACTTTGGAATACTTAAACTGACTGGCACTCAGCTTTTTCTGATATCTTAACAGCAAAGCTCTTTTCCAAGGTTTCTAATTGTTAATTTACCTTTCTCTCCTAAAAGGAATTTTATCACACACATGCATGAGAGGAGATCTCAGTATAAAAATTACATGGAGTCTAGAATTTTATTGGATAATGAAAAACTATATCAATACAGATTCAAGTTTCAGGCTTGGATGTAATATCAGCAGCATTTAAGAATGGATTTTTAGCTGTTTCAACTTAGAAACAGGCATTTATACATTTTTTTAACTTTCAAATGCCAAACATCTTTTCCTGCTGTTGCCTGATTCCATACCTTCTGAAAGAGCTGAAAAACCTAATGAAACAGTTTTAGCACTACACAAACACAATTTTAGCACTTAGAAAAATGAACTTTAGATCCATTTTATGAATCCAAAGAACTGGTGAATAAAGAAAAAAAGACTGAAGTATCCAAGCTACATTTGAATAGTTCATAATTACAGTACATTGCCCATTTTAAAGGAAATCGTACATGCAATAGAAAGTGTGCTTTAAAAATGCCCAACAAATGGCTATTCAAAACCACTTCCTTACAGTCCATTACTCCCATAAAAAAAGAAAGAAATGAAAGTAAAATAGGAAGAACAAAAATAGAAGGCAGAGAGGAATCACCCCCAGCACATTTGTCCATCCCAACTTTCATAACAAGGAAATGGTTTGAGCAAAACTTGTGGGAGGAAAAGAACAAATGTTCATGTTTTCTGCAGCAAACATTGTGTAGTTACTGTCTCAGTGTCCAAACTTGCCAGTAGCTACTACACAATGCTATCAGAGATTGAGCATTGCCCATTCTAGCAGTCAGTGGGGAGCATGTATTTTATAGAAGTTGATTTTTCTTTACTTCAATGTTCCCTGTACTCCCACTGTCTTAATTGTACTGGAATGAAAAGGTAAGAGTTTGGGCAGCAGTGGTGGTCAGCAAAGTTCAGCTATCCTTTGGAAGCAGATAGACATGGGAATATTCTCATCTGTAGAGGGAAGGATGCTTTCCATCTGTGAACTGAGTGACTTCACTTATTTGGCCTTAAAGGTAATAATAACATTTTGAGTTGAGAGAAAATACACTAAGAAATATGAGACAGGCTTGTTACACTCATGGAAGGCATCTCGAGTGTGAAAGATGGATGTCATGGAATGAGTATGGACTGACAGTCTCAAAGCAACATGCCAGGAGGAGGCATAAATGCCAGTTTATCTCAGGGGAGAGAAGCTGTCACACATATCTGTACAAACACACATCCTTGTGCATACAGAAAGCTGAGTAAAAGGTTATTGACAGCAGCAAAGGGGCAGATTCAAGGAAGATGGAGAGATTATTTACAAGAGCATAGAGTGACAGGACAAGGGGCAATGGCTTCAAACTGAGAGTAGGTTTAGATCAGATATTAGGAAGAAATTATTTACTGTGAAGGTGTTGAGGCACAGGTTGTCCAGAGCAGTTGTGACTATCCCATCCCTGGAACTGCTCAAGGCAAAACTAGACTGGACTCTGAGCAGCCTGGTCCAGATTGGAACTGGTTGATATTCATGGTCCCTTCTAAACCAAACCATTGTGTGATTTAATTATTTGACTCTACAATAATTCTTGTCTGTTACCAACTTTTGTCAGTTACAGCACTTTTGTAGCACTGATTTTTTTTGTGCATGGGCTGTGTGTTGCAGAAAAATGTTCCAAATTTCCAAACACAGTAAATGTAAAGAGGAGAGAGTGCAGAGGTGCAGTTCACACCTTTGAAGTTAAAGGAAAAACCTTCAGCCAAAAAAGAAGTAATTATAAGGCTATACTGCTGAAAGCTTAATTACAGTACTAGAAAGAGCATCTACACTGACTGATAAGGGGAAGTAAGTTTTTTCTTTCTCTTGCACAGGGTACTGACATTGTCAAGCCTTGAACAGAGCATAGAGCAAGACAAAAATCCCCAGGACGCTTTCCCTTAAGCAATGGGGTGGGCAGTGGAGGAAATGAGCTCCTCCTGTTCCCGTAACTCATCCCAGAGGTGGCTCAGCTGAACCCGTTGTCATTAGTGGGGAAGTGAACTGTAACTGCTGATGCTCCTGCAAATTGCAACTCGTGATGCTGCTGGGACAGCTCTGCTTCCCTTTATTTTTCAGACAGGATATTAATCAAACATTAAATGAAGAAGAGGTTCATTGGTAATACTTATGAGCAATATCTTATCTCTCAACACTGTGCAGAGGTTTTCTAACAATCCTCTGAATATGGCATACATATGGCTTAGATATCATGGGGCTTTTTTTAAATATCAGAAATGTAGTCTAGTCCACAGAAACTGAGCTAGAAAAGCAGAAAGAGAAGTCATGGGGAGAAGATATCAAAGAATCATGTTGGCATAAAACCAAACAGCCTGATCAGAAGCAGACTGTTTCTAGGGAAAATTCAGCAGATCTTTACCTGAATTTTTCTACTAATATCCTGAGGTTGACAGAACTCCATAGAGAGGCAGGAAATAGTGAAAAATAATAGACTTTTGCCCCTTGAAACTGAAATTATCTCTCTGCACCAGTTCTGCTACTGGTAATATAGCTGTACTGGATTAGTCAGGATTCTTTATACTAAAACAAACAACAACAAATAAATAAACAAAAAAACCAGTCAAGCAGGAATATTGAAGCCAGATAATTGGCTGATGCAAGCTACTGTAGCTGCAATAGCTGCTTAGGTCAAAAGCATCTGTATTCATTCACCTGAGCAGCTGTTCCACAACATTAGAGGGAGAGGAAGGGCCAAAGGAAGAATGTGTGCTGGAAAGGGATCTCCAGATTTCTAAAATAAATAGCAGAAATAATCTCTGTAGTGGTCAGTAGCAAACTGATTACTTGTCCATTCCGGGTTCCAGGTTTTGGGTTTTGGTTGTTTTGTTGGTTTGCTTTTTGTTTTGTTTTGGGGGTTTTTTTTTGGGTTTGTTTTTTTGTTTGTTTGTTTGTTTGTTTTTGTGTGGTTTTTTTTTTGTTTGTTTGTTTGTTTGTTTGTTTGTTTTGTGTGTGTGTGTTTTGGTTTTTGGGGTTTTTTTTGTTTTTTCTGGTTTTTTTTTTAATTGAAGAAAGAGGTGAGGTAACTCAGAAAAGAATGAAGCTTTCTAATTGTGACCGCATCCTAGAAGTGGTAATGGACATAACTCTCAGTTCCTCACCTAATCTTGAAATCAGGATTTATCCCACAAACTTCCCTCCCCATTTTCATTTCTTTAATGGTAACTTTGTGGGTAGATTAGAGCAGCAAAGCTGTATCAAAGCTGTAGCAGTGCAGGAATCGACAGCTCCATATAAATAGAGTAGTACATAAATAAAATAACTATAAGGAACAGAATAACAATAAGGAACAGATACTTGCATTTTCATCTCATTGCCTTAATGACCTTTACTTTTTTCCCAGTCGTATTGTACGGGGACAGACAGCTGAAAGTCTGGCTGAACACAACCCAGAGATTTGCCACAAGAACTTCAGTCACTGGGGCAAGAGTGGGGCTTGCCCAATCCCTCAGTTTGCAGGGAATCCTCCTATGGTAAGAACAGCTGGCTTGTGTGTATATCCAACTGAAAATCATTAGTTTGCTATTTTTTCCTAAATTACATAGAAAACCAACCATATAACCCTCAGTACTCTTCAGTGGCAGATTTATTTGCACGAAGCAAGAGATTTTGACACAATGGGTGGTAAGCAGAAATGGACTCCAGACACACAACACACTTGCAGTGTGCTGTAAAAAAAGCACCATTGGCAGACAAACCAAAAGGGCAATTCATATCTGAGAGCTTTGTATCCAAAAAGTAAATTGCAAAGTAATGACTCCTGGGAATATTTAGAAAGTGCTATAATTCTTATAATAAATAGTTTAACATTATTAATGGACTAACATTACTAATGGATCATTAGCAGAAAATAACACCCCTGGAAATGTGAATTTGAAATTTCAGCTTTTATTGACTAACCAGACTGGTTTTTCTTTCACATTTCAGACTGATCTGTTAACAGAAACAACATATTTTCCTGCAGTAATACAGACCTGAGTCAATAATACCTTAAGAGTTTTACTCCACAGTTCACTTAGTTACATTCTTTTTTAGATAGAGACAAAATTACTTACAGGAAAATACCTTGCTGTAACTCTAGTAGGAATAAAAAGCCAGCTGTAACACTCAATGGAGAAAGAAATTCCCTCTCTGACCAGAATTTTGAAACTGTCATATAACTTAAGGATTCCCTAATCTGGATAATAAAGAACACAGATTACTCGAACTTCACCTCTGCTTATAGAATTTCTGGGATTAGATTTGATCTAAATTGGCATCTTGTCCAGTGCAAGGTGTCCCTGTGCACAGCAGGGGGATTGGAATTAGGTGCCCTTTAAGATCTCTTCCAACCCAAACCTTTCTGTGATTCTGTGACCTTCATCATCTGCCTTGTTTCCTTCTGCTTACAGACGTGGAAGTGGGTGGTGGGTCCCATGTTTCTGTACCTGTGTGAGCGGCTGGTGCGCTTCTGGAGGTCCCAGCAGAAGGTAGTCATCACAAAGGTAAGTGCTGATGCTGCATTTGATACCAGGCAAAGCATCACCTCCTTTTCCAAATGGTGCAGCGAAGGCAGAGGCTCCTACATACCAAAATTATCAGTGGAAGGAATTTTCTGACTGCTGTCATGATGCCAATTCTAACATCCAAATGGAGCCTCTAGAAGTGAGCAAGAGGAGGAAGCTAGCTGAGGCACAGGACTGAATCTTAGGAAATAAATGGATTTTCTTTGTATTGGGTGAAAAATTCCACAGGGCAGAAATTCCACAGACTTGAGACTCAATTAAGACACAGATCAAATGACCCCTGAAAACAAGTTAGAGCGTGTTTCTTTTATGTATCCAAATCTAATGTTAAGCTTCCATTCCCCATGGTGTGTGGCAGAGATATTAACACTGATTCTGAAATTCTGACAGTTGAATTAGCACAGCACTAAACTCAAACATGCAAAAACTATCCTGGTCTTTCCCAGGCGCTGTGCTGCATGGTGAGGACACACCCTGTTCAAATCGTAGCAGGGGTTGGGGAATCACACTGGGTGTTTCTGCTGTGCTCTATAATGATGCTGACATATTGGAAGGCTCCTAAATATTTGTGTGCTCTTGGTAATTTTACCAAAATATCCTGTAAGCCACTTCTACACTGTATTTTTATGGTGTCTGTTTTGTGCCCTATTGGGAGAAAATTTCCTTCACAGTCCTAAACACCACTGTTAATAACTAAATGAACAGAGAGACTTGATTCTCCCTCTTGCAAATCTCTTGAAAAATGAAAATAATTTTGACAGACAACTTTAGAATTAAAAATTATAGTGACGGAATCACTGGTTTTGCTTCTAGAATATTGTTTCTAAAGAGTAGCCAAGGTCCCATTCCACCAAAACAAGAAAACTTCTATTTCTAGTGGTACTGCCTATGCAGTATCTGTAGGATACCCTGAGTTTTTGTCCCTATATTTACAGTCAGGCCCATTAACTCTGTGCTCTGTGCCACTGGGTAAGGTCATCTGGAATTAACAATGTGCACACACAGGTCAGGTGATGTATTACAAGATGTGCCACTCTGGCCTGTGCCCTTTGGAAGTGTGATGTGAAAAAATACTTCAATCAAAACATCAGCATCCTCTGCAGGCTTTCATCTGCCTGTCAGGTGCTGTTCCTCACTCTAAGTTCTGCTGGGAAGAAAGTTTCACCTGCTTTCCTTGCTCTCACAGCAGAGGATGATGTTAGTGATGGTGGATGTAAATACATCAGTGATCAGTGAAGACAGACATTTTCTTTTCCTTATCTTTTGCATTGCCCCTCTCACTGTAGGTGGTCATTCATCCCTTCAAGACAATTGAGCTCCAGATGATGAAAAAAGGCTTCAAGATGGAGGTTGGACAATACATTTTTGTTAAATGTCCAGCAGTGTCTAAACTGGAATGGCACCCATTTACACTGACTTCTGCTCCAGAAGAGGATTACTTCAGCATTCATGTCCGTATCGTAGGAGACTGGACTGAGGGCTTGTTCAATGCCTGTGGGTGTGACAAACAAGAATTCCAGGAGGCATGGAAGATGCCCAAGTATGTACATAGAGTCTCCATGGTAAAGTCAACAAATACCTATGACAGTTCAAATTTTGCTTGACTGATTTGATGGCACCAGTGACACAAACCTTAAATGGTGACACAGATGTAGGTCTTAGATGCCTCTTTAGTTTTTCTATCAACTCCACCTCTCCTTTTGCTGACCAGTATTCAGTCCAAATATGCATTGCAGCAGACAAATATTTCTACTGTTCTTTTAAATGGTGTTATTAAATACTCACTGATAAGCATGGTTTCAATTCCAGGATAGCTGTGGATGGCCCCTTTGGGACAGCGAGTGAGGACGTGTTCAGTTATGAAACTGTGATGCTGGTTGGAGCAGGAATAGGGGTCACCCCCTTTGCGTCTGTCCTCAAGTCTGTCTGGTACAAATACTGCCATGATGCCACCAACCTAAAGCTCAAGAAGGTATTGTGTCCTCTTTCCCAGACCCCTGTAACTGTTCAAGGGCCAAGGGCCCAAATCAAAGCAGGCACAGCAAAGGTGATCTGGCTCCAGGCATGCATGAGTCCTAAAAGAAGGAAGAGTCCATTTGCCTCTCAAGGTTAGCAGGAGGAAAGCAGGAGGATCTAAAGCAAAATTATAATGGAAGGAGAAATAGCCTACAAGCCAAATCCCACAAACTAATCCTGACTGTGGGCCTGGAGATTTCCAGTTGCAGTGGAAATGGTTTTCATCTACTCAAGGAACACAAAGTTCAAGGCACTAGTACAGCCTGGGCAAATATTGCATTCCTTTCCCCAGCAAAAAAAGAAAGGCTTTTCATAAGTGGAAGAGCAATGGAAGCATCCACCTCTCCCCTCCTGCCCCTGGAAATTCCCTATGCAGAGGTGTGGGATCACACTTTGCAGTTATGGTCGTACTCAGAGAACAGGACTGGTTTTGTTACCTATTTTATCATGCCTGCCAGCAGAAAGAGAGTTCACCTCTAAATCATTTCTTTATGTCCTAATAAACTGTTTTACAAGGCGATAAGTGGGGAAACATTGTGAGCCAAAAATGTGGAAGAGAAATAGGAAGCTATTTCCTTGTTCTTGCAGTCAGTCATTCAGCTTTACAACCCTTCCATCATCAAAATTCCTGAATAGTTTCAATAGCATCCTACCCATCTAGTGAAGTGTTTGGGACATTTTTTATAAGACCTCTATAATCCTCACTCTGTCAGTAGACATAAACCCAGAAAACGTAAGTGCCTGTGTCCCCTGACAGCTCATTCTTGTCTCTTCCAGATTTATTTTTACTGGCTTTGCAGGGACACTCATGCCTTTGAATGGTTTGCTGACCTCTTGCAATCTCTGGAGGCTCAAATGCAGGAGAGGAATAATGCAGAGTTTCTGAGCTATAACATCTACCTTACAGGCTGGGATGAAACTCAGGTAACCACACAGGGGAGGATATCACTGCTATAAAACTGGGGCTCATGTTAGAAAATCTGTTTTCATAACTATTCAAATGTTCTTTTATCCTGGGCATCCATCTGGCTCTCAGAGGTTTTGAATGCAGCCAGGTGTTATCCATCAAAAGTTACATGGGATCAGCTGTTAATGTGCACTGACTTCCTTTCTGCTTTCCTCTGGCTGTGCTCTGTGGGAAGCAGGCTTTGTTCACAGGAGGAACCTCATCTGACCATGTACGAGTCTCTGAAACAGCTGATGCTGCCTAAAGCATTTAATTAAGAGCTTTGGGATCTGGGGAAGGCAAAGTTTGAACAGCAGCAGCGTATCTGTTTCAGGACTTTGAGTTCTCTGGTCCTGTGCTGGTGGGTTGCTGTGGGGGTGCAAAGGAGCAGATACTTGAGAATGTGGGATTGAGTCAGGAAAGACTCTCACTCTGCTCCTTTTAGTGATGTTCTGTATTGTTTATCTCACCATTGTAAAACTCATCATGTGCCCAGGCAGACAGGGAGGGGGAGTAGCAAGGAAGTTATCACATATGCAAGGTTAAAAAAATAAAAAGGAAAGAGAAAAATCCCACTTTTTTCTCCTTGGGCATAAAGTTACCTGGAAATTTTTTTGTCTCATAAAAGGGCTACAGAACTCTGTAAGGCCTGAACTTGTGCCTTTAACCACATCTTCTCTTCCTGGCTTAATTTAGCTGGTCTAGCTAGAAGTTACACAGGCAAGATGTCCTCATAGGGATCAAACCTTCCAGAGAACAAATTGGCAGGGTTTCATTATGGTCAAGGGAGTCATGGTATTGTATTTGAAGGGAAAGGATGTTTTAATTTGCAATCCTATGTTAGAGTTCCTAGACTAAACCTGTTCATTGGAAAAAACCCTCAATTAGTTGCTGTGTTTATTGCTTCATAGCTTTAACTCTTGAGATCACCCAGTCTGGGGAGAAGGAAGGAGTAGACACTGTTAGGATTTTATCAGTCTTAGCTTTCCTGGCAAAATACCATAAATTCTATAATCTCATTGGGAAATAATTCAATAAGTGCTGACATTATTATTATTATTAGAACACAAATCTGCCATATTTAACTTTGTCTTTCATTTCCCACAGGCCACTCACTTTGCAGTGCATCATGAAGAAGAGAAAGATGTGATTACAGGACTGAAACAGAAAACCTTGTATGGGAGACCCAACTGGGAAAATGAGTTCAAAACAATTGCAGGGAACCATCCTGGGTGAGCCTGTGCAAATTTATGGTGTCTGTAGACTTGCTCTGTTTAATGGCCACACACACCATCCAGAGCAATCTTGTTCCTTTGGCTGATAAAGTTTGAGATGCATTTTTCCCCTGTCTATCTCAAGGTACCTTCCATTCTTTTTTCAGCCATGGACATGATCTATGATCTTGACCAAATTATTCTGACCTACAATTTTTTAAAAAATCATTCCTTTTTCACAAGATACTTCTTGGAGTGTCTAATTACTAGCAAAAGATTTAGAAAAAAAACCCTAACCCTATTCTTCCAGCTGAAGTAGATAGGAATACCAGGTGGTGTCTAAATACCTCCAAAACCACTTGCTACCTCTAGAAATGAAAAATCCTCTAAATATGGATGACCTTTAGCTAACCACTCAAAATTTGCAGGAAAAAAGCAGAATAAGTCCTCTCAAGAGTTTGTGCTGTAAGCTCTTTGAATCTCTGTTTCCTTGACTCAGTGAGGTCAATAAACCTGTCTTCACTAAGGCTCAGTGAGATTTAGCCCAGCATTTGTTTTAGGAGCAGTAATAAGTTTTAAGGGGTTATGAGGTTTGGGGGATAGACATCTAGTTCTACTTCAGTTCCTGTAATTGGGAAAAAACCTAGCATCTATAGAACATAAAAATGATTTACATGGAGAATATCCAGCTGCTCCATACCTGGTTTCTGACCATATTTTCATTTTCTTAACAGCTCCAGAATAGGTGTTTTTCTCTGTGGCCCTGAGGGCCTGGCTGACACACTCAACAAGCAGAGCATCAGCAACTCAGAAGCTGACCCACGAGGAGTACACTTCATTTTTAACAAAGAAAATTTCTAACTCCCAAGCGTGTGGGAGGCATTAAATGCCAAGTCTAAAGACTGAATCTGTTTTTCTGTTTGGAGTCTGGAAAAGATAGCCCAGCATCTAAACTTGAGCTACACTAATGCAGCTCCCTTTGCTTCTTGGGAATTATTTCGGCTCTGTGGTAGAATAAAAGAGTCAAGATTTACCTTAGGGAAGTTTTCACTGCCCTCCATGCGCTGGCTATTTCGCAGAAATCTGTTTTGTTTGTCTGTGTGAGGGGATTTCCCCTCAATTAACTGCCTTTATCCTTGTATTACTCACCATGGCTGCTGGAGAGTGGAGGCTGCCTTTTGATTTTGGGAGCCAATCCACACTCATAAAGCTTAGTGCTATTAAACAATAAAGCATTCTAGCATAATGCTTGCTGTTAGGAGGCAGCTCAGCTCATCCTGGCTGCAGCCAGTCCCTGGAACAAGGGGAGCTGGAAAAGGGTGACTGGGAAAGGAAAGTTCTGTAGGAAAGGAAAACTCCTTTGTGCACCAAGACCTTCCAGGCTTCAGAACGAGCCTTAAACATCCTCTCCAAGAGAACACATGCAGCTGAAAAGAAGCTGCTTCTCCTCAGGAAAGTGAAAAGGAACCAGCTGTGGCTCTGAGAACCACCCCAGCTGCAGAGGGAAGACAAGAACAGTTTCAACCCAAGTCCTGCACCTGGTGTGTGAGTCACTGCTTTGACCACCCTCCTTTCACAACTTCAGCCTCTCCTGCAGGTGGAGGCATCCATGCAAGAAGAGGTTCTGTGTTTTCCAGACTGCCATTTCTGGTTTTGAAGGCTGAAGAAAAGCTGTTGCTGAATGATTTAATGGGAACTTTCTGAAGCTCTCTTAGATGCAAACAGTGCCTTTGGCCCTATTGTTCAGCTGTTCCTCTTTGATGGTGAAACAGCCTTTGAGAAAGTGATGGTCACTTTATTCACAGTATGGAATAGCTGTGAGTAAAGTTTCTGATGTGCACAAAATTCCCATACACAGCACAGTGCTTCTGTGGGGACACTACAGGGAGCAGGTCCTTAAAAACAAACAAACAAAAAAAAATAACCAAAACTTTTAATACTGGCAAGAAAGGAAAAAACAAAGTATTAAAGCCAGCAGCATAGGGGAAAAAATTGAAAACAAACAGGTGCAAAAACTGTTGAAAAGTCCCCAGTTTAGTATACCATGTCTTCCATTCATCCCAGTTGCCTGCTTAGTGACTTTTAACCTCACAGCCAAGTCCTGTAATAGCTGCTGCACAGCACAAGACCTTCCTGGCAGGTTCTTGCAGCCACACAAGAAAGCTGTGGTCTCCTTCTGCAATTTCAGACAACTTTGTGCAGCCATCTGGTTGCATGTAGCATATTTTATACCTCAGCTTGCCAGACAGGATGTGTGTTCTCCCTTTACAGCATTTTAAAATGTTATCCAGGCTCTGAATGCTACTTCAGAAAGACAGCCTATCAGTTCCTATTTATTAATATCAGTTATCAATGAATATTGGCAAAGATCAGCTCTTGGTGGGGAATTTTACTGTTCTTTCCCTCAGAAGGGATATATTCAAATCCACATAGTTCTGTCTGAAACAACCTATTAAATTATATCAGAACATAAATAGAGCCAAAGAAACTTCTTCTGTGGAGTAAATATTACTACTGAAATTTAATAAGAGTCTCATCCCATGCAAAGAGCACTAAAATATTTGTCCTTGATTTTGATGGAAATGTGATCAGGTTTTTATAATCTTATAAAGTGGGCAAAGAGGAATTGCAGGGGGTTACATGGAGACAGCACATTTATTATGAGAAAAGTCTTGGAGGGGTGTATTTTAATTCACCATTAATTTTCTATACATTGCCATGTTTGCTCTTAAAACATCATGGGTCTTTCCTAAATCAGTTGCAGTGGCATTCCCTGACCAGCTGCAAAATTATTTGTCACCTTGAACTCAGAAATGGTAATTCTGTGTTTATTAATAAATCATTGTCTTCCTAAAACATATGAAAGAATAAGTGAGTGTTTCTCATTTTTTTTCCCCAAAAGTTAGTTATATTAAATCCTGCTAAAATAGCAAGCCATGCACAATCAGCCATGGTCTGAATATTAATATTTTCTCAAATCCAGGATATAGGAGTGAAATAAATAGCACTGAAATACAAAAATAAGAAATAAACTAGCTTGAGTCCTCAGGGCAGCACGCTACAGGTGAGCTTCAAGAACACTCCTTTTTTGTGGCCAAATGCCACTGCTTGCAATCTGACCATTGCTATCACCTGGGCCTCTGGCTGAAAAATTCCTCCTTCAGTGTATTACAAAGTGTACTGAAGTCTGATCTCAGCTTCAGTGCCAAAAAATTACCTACTCAAATGACAAAGGTTCTGCTGCGGGCAAGAAAACCCAGTTGTTGGATTATTAAAATAACTGTGTCATATAATGGAAGCAATTAGGAGTTAAATTCAAAGTTCACTTATGGCCTCAGCATAGGATGTCTTCCTTCCCTTCTTATATAGTATTTTCTCTGTCTTCCCATATGTAGTCATGTGAAATAAACAGTTATTCATCAATATCCTCACTCTCCAATGCACAGTCGTTAGCCTTACATTTAAAGAACTTTATATGATTGGGTCTCATCTAGCCCCACTTCCTTCTCTGCTCCCCACTTGCCAAATGTAAATATGGGCAAATGAAATCCAAGTTTTCCAAGAATACATCAAGTTTTCCAAGTTTCAGGCTACAAAAAAAGTGCTACTGTGCCTGTTCACCATCATGGTAGAAAACTACACCAGATACTAAATAGGTCTTTGAAGGCTTGTAAGACTTTCCCTGCTGGGTGGGGATTTTCTGCCTTTCAGTTGTCAGATGGTGGGTGAAACATTAATTATAAATGGAAAGAAAACCCCCAAAACCTAACAAAAAGCTGCCTGTGAAACACAAGGTGTTTTTGAACAACAAAAAAGTTCAGTTCTCATTATGGCACTTTTACTGAGGATACTGCTCTATACTGGAGTGCTCTTAGCAAGTTAATGTTGACTGCTTACATTTTTTCATGTTTCAATGAGTTCCATGTAGAATTCAGAGCCAAGTGTCTAAACACAGTTATATATGCTCAAAGGAATTTAGGAACTTGTATTAAGATGCTACAGCTGTAAATGTTGACAGGATCAAGATCTTCATGCCTTACTGTGTAAAACAGCATCAGTTGCACAGACAGACACAAGCCAGAGTAGTTGTCATGAGCCAGACATTCAATTTTGCATTTGCTACAGACCTTAACAACCTACTGGTGTCATTTACATTCACCACACTCAAACCAGCCCAGACTAACAGCAAAATTTATCACAGTGGAGAGGAAAATTGTTGAAAGACTTGCTGAAAGCTTACAAATGCTTTCAGTCCCAGTCTGCACCTCTGCTGGCCCCTTTCCATCCCTTTCCTCAGGTACTCTTCTGCCTGGCAAACCAGTAACTTTCTGCACAGAGAGCTACCACTGATTTCTCTCTGTCCATTACTTCTATTACTTGCTGCTGTCCCAGCTTCACTTGCCCATTCACTTCCTTCCTTTCCCCAATCTCTGCAAATTTCCTCTAAATCTCCAGTTCCTGTGATGTTTTTGCCAATGTTTAAGTGCTCGTGCCCAGTGCAAGTTCAGGGAGAGGCACGAGGGCTTCACCCCAGCACTGCAGTGCTCATCTCACAAAACATGGTTCTGCTCCAACCTCCCCTGTCACTACAAACAGACCAGGGCAGGAGCCACATCTGGATTGCAAAACAGACTGTTTTGGACATCCCCATTAATATTTTCTCCTTCTGCTTTTAATGGTAAATTC
>PYHW01010003.1:4248552-4259423 GCA_013186435.1 Turdus rufiventris | reverse complement strand
GCACGGCCCCGGCCCCGAGCACGGCCCCGGGCACAGCGCCGGGCGAGGCGGCGGCCCTACCTCATCGTTGTGGGGGTGAAAGTCCTCCATGGCCCCGGCGCGGGCGGCGGCGGTTCCAGCAGCGGCGGCGGAGGCGAGTCGTGCGCGGCTCCGCCTCCGGCGGGCGGGCAGGGCCGGGCCGGGCCGGGCGGGGCTCCCGCGGGGGCCGGGCCCGCTCGCGCCGGGGGCCGCGCCCGCCCTGCCCGGCCGGGAAGGGAAAGGGCGGAGAGGTCCCCAGCAGGGGACAGCAAGGACAGGGATGTGTTGGAGCAGCCCAGAGGAGGCCACCAAGCTGATCAGAGGGATGGAGGAAAGGATGAGAGAATTGGGGTTGTTCAGCCTGGAGAACAGAAGGCTTTGGGGTAACCCAATTGCCGCCTTCCAGTCCTTGAAGGGAGCTTAAAGGAAAGATGGGGCAAAACTATTTGCAGAGCAATGAGGAATGACCTCAAACTGAGAGTGTAGGTTTAGATTAGGTAGTAGGGAAAAATTCTTTCCTGTGGGGTAGGTGAGGCCCAGGTTGCCCAGAGAAGCTGTGCAGGCCATGCAGGCCAGGCTGGATGGGGCTCCCAACAGCCTGGGCCATCGCAAGGTGTCCCTGCCCGTGGCAGGGGCTTGGAACAAGGAGGTGTTTGTGTCCCTTCCAACCCAAACCATTCTGTGATTCTGTGTCTCTAGCCGCGCACAAGGGAGGCCGGGCAGCTGCCCCTGCGGCTCTGGGCATTGCGGGCAGGCACAGGCCCTGCCAGGCTGTGTGCGAGCACAGTCCCTCCAAAGAGCAGAGAACTTTGTTCTCTTGTCACTGTTGGGAACTCCTTTGCTGGGCATGCAAAGCTCCCCAGGAGCGGCTTCTCCAGAGAAGCCCTCACACTCCTCTGCCTTCCTGTGCTCCCCTTTTCTCTCCCCTTGGAATGAATTTGTGTCAATTATCCGACACAAAGTTATCATTAGTTACCAATAATGTTGCCACCAAAGTTACAAAACAAGGCTAATTTAATTTCAGGTTCCTTAAATTCATCTTCACCATAGAGAATTGATCCTGGGTTTCATTTCGCTCAGCACACACACATACTCACAGATATATAAATACATCATATCTTTGCTGTCTCTCTGGAGTTGCCTGGGAAACAGGACAGGCACATCATGCAAAACTGCGTAGTTTTCAAAGGGTGGGGTTTTTGTTGTTGTTTCAGTGTGGTTTTTTAAATGATTACTATTATTTTTACTTGGGGGGGATCTGGGAATCTTGTTTCTTTCCTGTGATTTCTCCTGCATTATCTCCTGTACTTCCAAACCAGATTAAACATGACAGAGAACACCAAGGCTTCTAGTTTCAGTATCATGTTTGGACATATAGACACTTAATTTACAAAAGGGTTTCTCGTTCAGTCTTTATTGCACAGTAATTGGAAAGATTGTGTTTGAAAAACATGAAAGTACAGAGAGAAGAAAAACGAAGCATTTTTTATTGCCATGCTCTCGACACAGCTTTCCTGTTTAGTATTGGCTAATGGCCATGGAAGGAGAAAACTGAAGGTGAAGACTAAACCTCTTCTAAAGCAAATCTTTATGAACAAGTTCAGAGGGATGTGCTCATAGGAAAACACATGAAAGAAAATCTCCTGCAGTATAAAGGTTCCTTTTTTTCTTTTGTGACCTCTGCAGTAGTTTTGTGAGCTAAGCTAGGGATGAAATTGCATGCTGGTTTTTAATGAAACAAAAGCTAGTGGAAGCTTTTGTTGTTTATGCATTGTCATCCTGTGACAAAGCTAACAGTGCTTAAATAACTTATCCTTATATCCTGTGGATTTTTTTATCCTTTGTATCCTTCAGAGATCTCACATCTTTATATCTGTATCTTTAGTGCAGTATAGTATCAAACAAAAGTAATTCCTAGGCTGTTTTCCAGTTATGTTTAGATATACTCAAAGAAATGTTAAAAGAAAAAATAGCAATAATTATGTGACTGAATCACATGGAAAGTAAAAAGGATTCTTGAATGACTGATGAATGTGTGTGTAGGTTTGTAGTGTTTGTAGGTTCTAATGCAAAAAAATTACTTATCTTTCCTCTCCAGCTACCCTTTGTAGATAGGAGGATAGCAGGAGGTCCAAGGAAATGCTGAGTCCATCAGGTTCCGCTCAACATCCAGACAGCCACTAGAAAAATAACAAAATTACAGAACAATATTAACCCAGGAAGTGTTTACAAATAAACACTCATGATCACCCATGAGCATCCAACACAGATGTGTCAAGAGTATATGTCAAATAATCTGATTTTATTCTTTGGTAGGACAGCTGGTTTAACGGATGAAGAGGAAATGCAGAATAGGTGTGTTATTTTGTAGTAAATTTGTCCTTTTATGCTCTCCCACACAAGAATGTGTAATCTGGGGAAAAACTAACCAACCATTCCTAATAAAGGTTTATAAAAGTAGGAGGAATAAATGCAGGAAGATGGGTGGGGTTTTGCTCTAAGGCCTAATTAGTATTAGTCACAATAACTTGAATAATGGAATAAAAAGAGTGCTTATGAAAGCTTGTTATTGACAGCATGTTGAAAGAAGTTGCAAGCACACTGAATGACAGGATCAAAACTAAAAATACTGAATAGGTTGGAGAAAACAACAACAAGAGATTTCATAAAAACCAGGACGTCAAATGCACAACTATAACATTGGGCCTAATTGGCTAGGCAGCAGTGCTGCAGAGAAAAATATGTAATTACAACAAATAGAAACCCAAGTAGGATGTTATAAATAACTAAATAAATTGAAGGATACCATGAAGGGCACAGAAAGCAGTCATTTTGTTCTGCTTGGTGTTTGTCAGGCATTGAATGTAACTCTTGGCCCAGCGTGGTGGTGGGACAGACAGCAGAGTAATTCTTCCTGAAGGCAGCACCAAAAGGAAGCTTAGAAAATGTGATTTGTGGAGGAACTGTATTTATTTTATCACCCTTGCCCAGACATCTTTATAGATGTCTCTGACTGCATAGTGGAAAAGGTGATTTACAAGCCAATGTGTGATGAAAGGTAGGACCAAAAATAATGCCTTTAATTAGAACTCAGGGAGATTTATATTAAATATTAAGGAAAAAAAATATCAAAGGATAAGAATAATAAAGCACTGAAGCAGACGTGCTTTTGAAATCACCTCCTCTGGATCAATAACATATTGTTAACATCTGCCAAGCATCTAGGTGGCCTTTAGAGAGGAGGAAGTATTAAATTATGCTTGAGCTAAATTTAGATACAGATTTATTCAACTTTCACAACTATTGAGAGGTTATTTTCCTTTCTTTCCTAATAAATTCACTATTTTTTATCTAAATTCAATAATCTAAATCACCATTATTTTTTCCTTTTTTTCTTTTTTCTTTTTTTCTTTTTTCCTCCTGAGAATGACTAATGCTCTTAGTGATTTCACAAGAGAAATACAAAATTTTAAAAAGGAGCTAGCACACTTCTTTTCAGGAGGAGATGCTTGCTTAATTCTTTATTACACTGCTGCAAATTGCAAACCAGAAAATGTAAATGGGTTGGCAGTATAATCACTTCTGAGAACTGTGATAGGAAATGGAAAAATGCTGAAAGTGGTGGCTCAGAAATACAACCTTAAATGTGAAAGAACTGTAGGCTTTCATCTTTCAAATGCAAAATAGGAGCTTTTAACAAGAAAGAGAACAAACAGTGAGGTTGAAATTACTTGTTGATTAGAAAGCAAATATTTGAAGAGGATTTGTTGCTCTGGAGAGGTGGCAGTCTGTGCAGGCTGTGCAGATCCTACACTGCCTGTACACAGCCAGGAAAAATTGTGAATACTAAAGCAGCTAAAATTGTCTGTCTCCATTTATCCTTCATACTGTAGCAAACATTTAAACCTCCACATCTACATTAAACTGTGGAATACAGTAGAATTCTGTTTAATTTTTCTGACTTATTTCCTGAGCTACACGTGGCTGGATGCTAGAGGAAGAATCACAGTGTGCTGCTCTTGTTCTTGCTCTCTTCCTACACACTCACTGCTTGCTACCACAGGGGTTGGAACAGGGGATCAGATGGACTCTTGGGATAAACTATATGTCACCTCTTTTCCTGGCCAGATCAGGGATGCTGGACCCCAGCAGAAATTTTAATTATTTGCTTTTCTGAGTTTGAGGTTTTTTTGTTGGTTTTTTTGGGTTTTTTTCTGAGTTTAGTGGGTTTTTTTCTGACTTACTGGAAGTTTTCAGAGAGCTGAATGGCCACTAAACAATGGTTTTAAAAAATTCTTGGTTCTAACACAGCAAGTCAGAAGCATTATTGCTACATGACATGACAACTCAAACAGAAACCATTGAGCTGGAGGGGGAAAAGAGCACCGCCTCCTTCACTTCTTAAGCTTTGAAACTTGCTTTAGCAGGATGAGGATGGAGCAGAGTCTTATCCTTGTGTCCAGCAAACTACAAACATCTTAGGATGTACAATATGTACAAACACTTGGGATTAAAACTGGTCAACATTATAAATTTCTATTTCATGGGAAATGCTGACATTTCACATGTTAGAGCTTCAGCAGGAATTGTTTCAGCAGAAATTTGAATGAAATGCTGTTTATGGGAAATGCTCACCTGCTCACCAGAGGCAAGATATTTGTTGTGGCTTTCATGACAGGACAAAACAAGCCATGATAAAAACAACTTGCACCCTTTCACACTGCATGCACACACTGGAGCTAGAGCCAGCTACCATCAACAAGCAAATATAGCAATGAAGAAAAAAAAAAGAGTTTGATGAAGGTAGGACAAGGCACTTACAAGATGTAGAAAGAAATTGTCAAAAGAACTGATTGCTGCTGTGCATGGCAGTGATCAACCAGTGCAATGAACTACCTCAGGAGAAGCTGTTACTTGTCTGTAAGGATGTTTTCAGGATTTTCACGTTCATATAAACTTCCAGCATCTCCAAAATTAAAGCTGGGGAGAATAAAGAAAAAGGAAAGGATATGAAGAAGAACTGTCCTGGGAACCAGCTGTTCATTATTTACCTTGGCACCAAAGAGAAGAAAATTTAGTGATGTGTCTACTTAATATTTCCAGTTTTTAAATATAGGTGTTAGCCTCAGATAAAGAGATAGAGAGTCTTAGGCTTGTTGATACTGTCAGTGGTGGTCCTTGAATCACAGAATCACGGAATCTCTAGGCTGGAAGAGACCTTCAAGATCATTGAGTCCAAACCATGCCCTAACATCTCAGCTACACTATGGCACTGAGTGAGAGCAGTTCTCTCTGTTGCTTTTAGGAAATAGGCAAACTCTTGCCTACAGAGAGAACAACAGGTTTATGGCTTAACACAGGGATCTGATTTCCCACCTTGTTCCCTTCTGTGCTGGCCCAAATAATGGCACAAATCTCCCATACTGAGTTTACATGGCAATGTGCAGGCAGGGGCTAGGGGCTGCAGGAGTGGGCTCTGTGAGAAGACACCAGGAGCTGCCTCCACATCAGGCACAGCTGGCTCCAGCTTCCTTGAAAATGAATCCAGCACTGCCCAAGGCTGGGCCCATCAGCCAAGCTGTGCCTCAGCCCAGCACAGCGGCAGATCACAGCTCCCTCTGCACACCCCATCTGAAAGCTGCACTTTTCTCCAAGTTGCTGGCTGTCAGCATCACTTTATTCAGTGATACTCAGCAATTAGAGACACAAAAAGACAGCAGGGTGGCAGGTACTACTTGAAAGCCTTTGATTATCAAATTTCTTAGAGCAGGAGAGGAAGATGCATTGTTTATCATTTGCTCCACTTCAGTAGTTTTGTTCATTATGTGATGAAAACAGAACAGGAGCAGCAGCAGCAGGAACAGCTCAGGAGCAGAATGCTGGTTGAAAAGCCTTCACATATCACAGGATTAGGAATTCTTCATCCTACAGCTGGTGTTTCTTTCTGAAAGTCACATCTTTGTTCCAGTAAGATAAAGAAATGAGAATATCTAACCAAGGCGAGAGACACTGTATTTTGGATGTATGACTAGCTTTTTATATCTACGATAAAGTATTATAGTGTATTAACATTTTTTTTACCAATTATAGCTTGGGATTAAAATTCAATATATAATTGTGTGTGTGAGTGGAAAAGACTTTATTTCCCAAGTAGGTAAAATGAGTGCTGTAGAATATATTTTACCTTTCCAAAGCCATTAGCAAAGCAATGTGCAAAGCAATTGAGTGGCAATTTCTAGTGATCAAGATTTAAAAATAAATGCTGTTAAACAATGAAATTCCATGAGTTTATACACTTTTTTTTTTTTACCAGAAATTGGCTGATTTCAACTAGAATGACTCCAGATCTATTTGTTAAAAATGTACTGAATTACTTACTCCTACAAATCAAAATTCACCACAGATGGTTCAGTAAAAATGTGTGATCTCTATATTGAAATCTCAATTTATTTGATTTACTTAAATACAAGGGTAACCTTCCAAGTCAGAGAACCAGAAATAAGTCTTATTGAGGATATTCATATGTCCATGAAGGCTCAGAAATTTGAATGATTTCTGAGACCACTGTTTTGTTTGTCAAGATTTCTGTAAATAGTCATGTGTGGCAAAGAAAATTGTCTTCAGTGACCTTATTGTGCAGACATCAAAATGTACCAAGACTGCCTACTCACATGTTTGTAACTCTTCATTTGCTTCTGGTAAATAATATTAGGTAATATGTTAAAATACACGGAATATGGTGTTGTTTTAAATGTTATTCAAACAGTCATCATAATTCTGTTGAAAGATTTTAAATTTTGAGAGCTTGTGCCCAAATACTCCCACAACATATGTGCTTGAAGATGATGATTTCACAATTTATAAACATTTAATTGAAAATAAGAAGTATTTTTTAAAGGTTTTGTTTAAAAACATCCAGCCTGTGAAATTTGTTACAGTGTGCTGTGCAAATAAACATTTTAATCTCATTCTTAATATTAGTCTTTTATAATTTAGAAATGCTTCAGTATCAGCATTAAAAGCAGGCACACTGCTATCCCTTTCTGGAATGCAAGACCTTGATTGCATGAAAGGTAAACAAAACACGTGTCTCTTTACATGACCAGGGCACTTATCTTTTACACTATTATTTACTTTACTGAGGTGAATATAACCATCACAGGACTGGGGTGCACGCCTGACATTTTCTTGTTACAGATGATACAAAATGTCACACCATTAGATGTTGCATTAAAAGCTGGCAAGAATGTTACATGGATGCACTTACATTTTGGCAATTTTCTTTCTTACTTGTGGTTTGGGAAAAGCCCCAAACACGCATTATTTTTAGAGTGGAGTAAGCACCACAAAAAGCTGAGCTGATGTAAAGACTCAGTGCCAGCAGACAGAGTGGTCCAGTCCCTATTCCCTGCTTTGTGCTGCTCAGGAGGAAAGTAGAGAAATTAGGAGTGAGTTTAAGCCTGTGACAGTAATTGGTGAGTGCTCTAATCCTGTCCTCATCCCCATGAGCCTTTCATTGTATTTTCCCTCCCTGACCTGCTGAGGAAGGGAGTGGCAGAGAGACTTTCATGGGTACCCCTACAAGTGTTCAAGGCAGCCCATTCGGGCTGTGTTTATCACTTAAACCATGTTGAAGAAGCACTTGATTCAAGATCATAGAATCACAGAATTACAGAATGGTTTTGGTTGGGAAAAGAGTTTGAAGACCATCCAGTTCCCAACCCCCTGTTGGGGACAGAGAGACTTTCATCTGGACCAGGTTGCTCAGAGCCCCTTCTAAGGTTACAGCTTTTCTCTTAGCAATAATCACCTCATAGAAGTACTGCTGTGAACAAATGCATTTAGCAAAACATCATGCAAATGAAATAAAAAACCAAATTAGAGACTTTTTTCCATGCCATTGAGCTTTCTAAATGGTGAAGAATTATTTTATAAAATAAATGGAAGCACTTTTTGCTGTTCAGATTTACGTTTGTCATCCTAGTAATTTTTCCAAATGCTGTTTTAAATGCAGAACACAGCTTCTCTGTTCCTAAGCAGAGTTTCTTGTCAAGGACAAGTTGAAGCAATTTGTTTAAGCTAAAATGTCCTTTCAGTTTCTGACCAGAATGAGAAGCATTGATGAATAAAGCCTGTCTTAAATGTTTGCTGCTGGTGTTAACAAGCACCTTTGCTTGCAGCAGGATAATTCCACAGAAAGACAAATTTGAGGATCAAAGAGTTGGTATACCATTCAATAAAATCAATACAATTTAATAAAATTTAATTCCATAAAACCCTGCCATTTTATAGACTCATTTTCTGGTTGGTTTATTCAAAAGTATTGCAGTGAGTCAGGATGATGCAAAGATATTGGTGAAATACCTTGGCTTTAGAGTAGTTCGGTGGCAGTAAACAGAGGAAAAGGAAGAGTTTTGCCTGAATCCCCAGAAATTTTTGCAATCCATGTATTATTTACAGGCTCTAGGGGTCTGTCTCTGCATTTTCAGCAAAGTAATTGTAGTCATCTTGCAGAGTTTTAGGGAGGTTTTATTAAAAGAAATACCATAACTCTTTACAGGTCCAGCAAAAATGTTGAGGTTTAACACTAAAAAAAATAATTAGGGAGCTGGAAGAAGACTGTTTCTCTTCATTCTCTATTGTGTGGAATTTTAGGGGTGTTCTGGTGTTTTTCTCCTCTGCATTTTCTAAAAAGTCCTAAATCTTGTCAACTGACAGTTACAGTAATTTCACGACTATAAGGCGCACCCTTTTGACTAAAATTTTCCCTCAAACCCGGAAGTGTGCCTTATAGTCCGGTGCACCTTATGGTCGTGAAATTACTGTAGTTAGAAGACAACTAACATTTAAGTGTCTTGAACTATATTCTTGATATAGTTATATAATTGATATAGAACATTACAATTTTTATATATAGGAAATCAATTGGTATTATTAAACATTTCTGAAGTTTTTAGAGGCCATTTAAATTATTTGCAATAAAAAATTTGTAAAAAACCACATTTTACTGATTAATTTTCTAATTGGTAGAAATTAGCTACTAATTGTAGCTAGTTATTTTGAAGTAAAATAGTAATTCTGAAAAAGTACATTTAGGATGAAATTATATGTTTAGGCCCAGTCTGTGCTTTGCAGGTGCATCACAAGTGTTCGACTTCTCTAAATTGTTTTTTCAGTGTTGCCTGGAGAAATATTTTTCAACATAGAACCAGGTACCTGGATATTAACTGAACTCTTCTTTATGCAGCACTTCATTCTATAGCTCTGAATCACTTTGCACAGTTGTTTCTTGTGCAAGAAATGGCATAGCTGACACCAAAATAATTGTCTAAATAAACAGTACATACAGTAATGGGATTTGTAAGAGCATTCCCTTAGCTTGCATGAGTCCATTCTAGGCAGTAATTCAAATACTGCCTTCATCCAGCACAGTGAGGCACTAATTAGTGGCTTCTTTTTCTTTTAAATGTACTAAAGAAAAGCAGGAGAAAGTAAATAGTTTCCTCATTTTATGATGTGAGAAAGGGAAGTACAAGTGTGTTGCTGCATTTGATATTTCTCTGAGTCTGCTTTTAACTTCTCCTTTAAAAGGAACAGGAGACGCTGTAATTATGCTGAAAGGCTTTTTGTAAATACCTGCTTTTCTAAATCTTTTCAGTGGCTGAAACAGAAATGGCCTTGTCTCAGAAGAGCTAATATCACCAGTTCTCCCTTTTCCATTTCTAAGTCTGTGACATGTAATTTTTATTCTGTTGGTGTAGGAAATAACATTAAGGAAAACCTTTGCAAAATGTCCTCTTGTACAAGAGGCTTCATTCTCCTTGTATAACATTTCCTGTATCTTGGTTTTGACAATGCTTATTTAGTGTGGAGAGGAAGAACAGGCTGAGGTGACAATGAATAACTGGAATGAATGCCATTTTTCTCTCAAAAAGAAGTTTGGCTTTACAATAAGAAAACCTCTTCATGTCACATAAGTAAAAACAGTGAGTCGAGTAAGCTGAGGGGTAAGAACCTCTGAACTGCAGCCCAGTGCCACAGTTACAAAGACAAAATCTAAGTCCTAAGAAAAGCAGGTGGGTCTGGATCACTTGATTGTACTGATCACATGAAGATTCATGATGTTCACAGAAAAGAAGATTGTTGGGGCTAGGTCAAATTCCAACAAACCCTGTATGTCACACTCAACAAGCAGGAATTGTGAAGGAACAGTCTCAAATGAAATTAAATGTATTTTAAAGTAAAATTAACTCAGCAGGTATAATAACATTGATTAAATTAAATTGGCTTTTGTCAAGAAGGTGAACTGATGAATGGTTTGAAGAAGCATGATGCTATTACTCCTGAAGCAGTTACTGTATTTCTTTTTGAAATATTATCTTGCCTTTTTATTAATTAGTGCATCAAACCAGGCATTTTTTTCCAAACATAAATCTGAGGTTTTTCTCCTTTTAGCTGGAAGTGCAGAGAAGCACATCAGAATCACAGGCCACATTAAAATTTCAACAGAGAGTCTTTTTACAAAGATGTCAAAAAGTCCTTAATTTAAAATGCAGAACATACAAGATCTCAAACCACTGAAAAAAACCTCAAAAAATAAAAACCACAGAAAGAGGACACATTCATTGAAACATTTTCCTTAATTTTTTGACTGCCAGAAGGTACTTCTGAGGTCTCTATTTTTTATGAATACCTCCAGGAAGTGATAGCTCAAAATCTTGAGCACAGAGTTGGCAAAATGCACACTCCTCTCTCCATGATGACTGCAATTACACTTTTGGAAAATAGCCCAGGGAGTGCTCAACTGGACAATGAGAACTTGTAGATCTCAGCTTCCTCCACAAAGGCTTTTT
>PYHW01010003.1:4221462-4245990 GCA_013186435.1 Turdus rufiventris | reverse complement strand
CCCGTCCCCCCTCCAGTTCCTTTCCCGCACCCCATCCCCGCTCCAGTTCCCGTCCCCCATCCTCGGTCCAGCTCCCGTCCCGCACCCATCCTAGCCCTGCTCAGTTCCCGTCCCGCACCCGTCCCCGCTCCAGTTCCCGTCCCGTTCCCTATCCCAGCCCCGTTCCCGTCCCGCATCCCCGCTCCAGTTCCAGTCCCACATCCCATCCCCGCTCCAGTTCCAGTCCCGCATCCCATCCCCTCTCCCGTCCCGCTCCCGTCCCCGCTCCCAGCCGGCGAGAGGCGCTGCGGGAGCGCGGCGCGGGGCCGGGCCGGCAGCGGCAGCGGGAGCGGTGCGCCGGGACGCGCTGGAGGCGGCTCCGATCCCGGCGGGGCTGGAGCCACCCCCGGGAGCCCCGGGCTGCGGGAGGAGCGGGGACAGGCTGGCTGTGGCACCTGCGGGGGCTCTGCGAGCCCAGACAGCCCCGCACAGACGGGCTGTGCGCTCCGTGCCCAGCCAGAGCCCAGCCCGGGAGGATCCACCTGCCAGCCCCTCCGGGCTGCGGAGTTGGCAGCAGCAGCTCTCGGCGGCGGCAGCGACGGTGCTGCTGCTACGTGATTTTCCTCTCCTGCCGAGGTTCCCGGTGAGTCCGTCATTCTTAACAGCAACTGGTTTGGGGGGCTGTTTTGGTTTTGTTCTCTCTTTTTTCCCTTTTCTTCACCCCGAGGAGGGAGCCTGCGGTGCCGGTGCAGACCCTCCCGCCAGCCCTGCCCGGAGCGGGGGCTGCGCTGCCCCCTCGGGGACCAGGTGCTTTGGTATTGATAACCCGATTAAGGATGCCCGCGTTTTCGGTCGGGTTTTTATTTCCTTACAATGCTTTCTATAACGTGTTACTGTGAAAATCCAAGGCGGTGGATCCTGCCCGTCAGTGATGCCGTCTGAGGCTGCGGTGCCATGGGAGGGAGGATAAGGACCGGGCACGCAGTTCTCTCCGCCACTGAGCAGAGAGCGGCTCTGGGGCGCCCAGGTGAAGATCGGCTCTCGCTGTGTGCTGCCTACATTTTTCTTCTTTTAAAAAGTATAGTTACTTTTCCTTAAATGCAATAATGTGTAACTTCAAGGTTATTTTATGGCTGTACAAAGGAAAAATGATGGAGGCAGAGAACTGATTACACAGTGGTTTTGGATGCTTGATAGCTACTGAATGCAGCTAACCACCACTCATTTCAGTATTCCAAATGTGGAAACAGCATGGGAACAGTTAAGGATTCTGCACCCCAGAGTTAGTGATTCTTGTAAACATTTAATATGACTGCCAGGGAAGAAACCCTTTTAATCAATTTGAGAAGACAGAGGAGAAGGTGGGACAATTACTCTGAAGTGCACAGGTGTTACTGTTTTGCAGTGGGCACTTCAGCTGAGAGATTTGTTCAAGGTGCAGCCCATTAAGCATTTTAAAGACCCTTGTGGTAGAGACTCTTGGAGCACATGTTGTTTTTGGTGGATCCACAAGGAAGAAGGTGTGGTTGGATAAAAAGTGACGGAGGTTTAAGAACAGCTAGTGCTGGAAATTTGAAGTTGGTCATCCTGAGACTAATAAGTTCTTACAAGTTTTTCATCCCTAAAAAACTAAACCAGGGATTTTTTTTTCTAAAGACAGGTTTATTTATAGCAGGACTATGTATGGGGAAATCTTACGGGCTATGTGTAGGGGAACCCAGAACAAGTGATTGCAATAAACTCTTATTGCCTCAATTATGTGTATAGTCAGGAAAACTCCATCGTCTCTGAGAGCACACTCTCCATGCATTCTCTTTCCTTTTCTCCCCAACTTCCTTGATGTAAAAGGGCATTAAGATGTAAATAATACTGAGAGCAGCCCTGAGGAGAAGAACTTGAGGGTGTTGGTTGCTGAGAAGTTCAGCATGACTTGGCCATGTGCCCTTGCATCCCACAAAGTCAAATGTGTCCTGGGCTCCATCAACAGAGTGTGGGCAGCAGGTCCAGGGAGGGGATTCTGCCCCTCTGCTCTGGAGAGACCCCACCTGCAGTGCAGAGTCCAGCTCTGGGGGGACCAACATGGACCTGCTGGAGTGACTTCAGAGGAAATCACGAAGATAATCAGGGGGCTGGGTCACTTCTGATATGAGGACAGTCTGTGGCTGGGGTTGTTCAGCCTGGAGAAGGCTCTGGGGGGACCTTGTAGCACCTTTCAGCACCTAATGGGGGCTACAGGAAAGCTGGAGGGGGATTTTTGACAAGGACATATAGTGATAGGACAAGGGGTAATGCCTTTAAGCTGAAAGAAGGTTAATTTAGATTGAATATTAGGAAAAAAATTTCACCATAAGGTTGGTGAGGTACTGGAGCAATGGTCAGAGTTCTTGTCACTTGTAAGTTGTCACTTCTACGAATGACCTGCTGCCAGAAGTGTTGCAGGTCATGTTGGGTGGGGCTTTGAGTGACCTCATCCAGAGGAAACTGTCTCTGCCTGAGGCGGGAGGAATGGAACTGGATGCACCTTTTAACCCAAGCCATTCTGTCTTTCTGTGACATCAATGGTTAGACTTTCACTGTATGATTTCTGTGTATCTTTAACAATAATTATTCCCCAAGTGCAATTAGATCCAGGAGTTTCCATGCTTCTGTTTTCCATCTAAGCAATTTATGGAAGACAAGAGTTTCAATGAGAGTTGCTATTCATAGAACTGAGTAAGGTCTGAGGAATGTGGTTTGTAAGGTTTAGGTGTGGGTACAATTCCCAGGCACTATCAAAGTGTTTAAACATTTGCAGTTATTTAACATGTTAACATTTCTAAGCAGCCTTCTGCACTATGTTTACCCTTAAGAAATACTAAGTAGCATGTTTGACTTTTTTAGATTTCATGGTAGTTGAACTCTTCTTTGGGGATGGAGAAATGCTTATTTAACCAAAATTCTATGTGAATTTTGGGTTGTAGCTTTATTTTTTTTTTTAACAGTGGAAAGACAGTAGGGATGAAGGATCTTATTAAACAAATTTCAGTGTGATGATGTAGTCATCCAGTTGTTTGCCTGTCTGCAAAACACGTTCACATTACATAACATTCTAAGTCTCCTTATCAAGAGAGATAAATTTTATATCTGTTGATTAACTGGCATCTCTTAGTGAGACATTTGGTCTTGTGGGGTAGGGCAAGGAAGGGAATCTGTTTGCTAGAATGATGGCCGAGGACATCTGCAGTGCTGGACTGTGTTGTGGCTGAACACTGTTTCCCAGTGCTTTATTGCTGTTTGCCTTGCCTGCATTTACTCTGCCTTCTCATCAAACTTTGTTCATACCAGGGATGAGCACACTTGCGTGTCTGTTGCCCCAGAGCCTGGAAACACAGGAAGACAGAAAAGGTGAGCAGAGTGAGGAGAACAGACCTTGCAGACCAAGGCTGATAGGTAGAGGGTAATTCTTGGTAGGCACAGGAAGCTCTTATATGTGTATTTCTTTGAATTCCACAGTAACTTTTCTCAACTCTTTCTGAGTGACCTCATTTTGTGGGGCTTTCCACATATTGGGACACAGCTTCAGGACAGAATCAATTGCTTGAGAACTGAATTTGTCTGTTTTAGTGATTGTTTTTTTTTAAATCTTTCTCTGCCTGCACTGAAATTTATATATATTCAATTACTCTAATCTGGACCTTTTTATTTTCTTCATAACTTTTCCCTGGGTATGCTTTTTGTATTGCTTAGAAACAGAAATGGAATCAGAAATGAAACAAAATTCCATTGTGGTTTGAACTGTATTCCACAAATGAGTATTAACAAGAAGCTTCTTAAATGAAAATTTTATTAATTTTGAAGAGAGTTGCTTTGCACCTTCACTTAAATGCACCTCTGGAATACTTAAATTGCCTGGGGCATCCCTCATTGTTGACATATAACTTTTTTGTGTGTGTGTGAGATATTATGTTTCACCACAGCCTGTGGTTTTTAGGATTGCATTCTGTGTGGAGATGACTTGAGGTCTGCATGCAGCTGGACACATTCTTGTCTCTGACCTGGGGCTCCAGTGGCTTTTGGATCACATTTTCACCTGTACAAACTGTGCCTGGCAGGCTGTGTAAGCAGAAGGGCATCCACAGGTGGGAGGAAAACCTGGTCACAGCATGAGGGTCTCCAAGCTTTTATATCATTTATAAAATATATGTGGAGATGGAGACAATGCAGGAATTCTGTACATCACCAATGTGTTTCCAGGGCTTGAACAGGAGAGGTGCTTGGAGGAGATGTTCAAGTTTGGAGATTTTTTATGTGCATGATAAAAAAGTTGCGATTGTTATCTGAATAATGTGGAAGCAAATGTCCATGACTACAGGAATATTGTTTTCAAGGATTCTGCTATTGCATATCTGGGAAAAAGTGGTGTTTGAAAGCAAGCCATTTGTCACTTGGAGATGATATTTTTCATTTGCGGTTCCTGCATGACACAGCTGATGGCTTTTTGCGCAGTTTTATGTGCTTTGAATCTGAGCTTGCCTCCTTACTTCTGCAGCCATTGCAGGGCTTGAGAGGAGGTCAGTTTTGGGATAGGGCTATTTATTATTGGTTCTAAAACCTCATTCATTTTCCTGGATATTTGTATGAAATCCCTGATGCCTGGTGAGTCAGGGAAGACAAAAATAGAGAAAATAAGGATCCAAATTCCCATTCTCACAATATAAAGAAAATAAATAGGCTAATAATGCCAAGATTAACTTGGTGCTTATACACACATGCAAATTTGGAAGGCTTCAGTTAAATACATATTCAATTAAAGATATGGTTTAGGAATTATCATCCATTCACAGTAGACATTAGTGCAGCAATGGCACCAACTGCATAATGGAGTGTGTTAACATCAACAGCCAAGAACACGAGATTTGTGTGGGGAATGGAGAGCCTTAATCCTGTCTGAAGTAATCCAGAAGACTGAAATATGGGGAAAGTGAGTGTTCTTCAAGCCTGTAGGTTTCAAACATATTTGAGTTTTGCACTGAAGATTGACAGTAAAAAAACCAAAAAGCAGCATAGCTGTCTGCATGGAATTGTTGCATTGCAGAAGCCACTTTTTCTAACAGTGTTTTCTAAACTAGCTGTTGTTTCTGTAAGGTTTTTCACAGTTGCCCACTATAAAACATCTTCCTTGACTCTAGTCATGCTCTGGAATAGAAATGCAAGTATATTTGTCTCTCAAGAAGCTTTTATATCCCTTTTTTTTCTACAGATGTGTTTTAAACCTTTTAAATATTTTAAAATTCAGATGCTACAGAAGTGAAAACGTCTATTAACTGTTGGCATCTTTATCTAGATTAGAGCTCTCTTTATTGTTGCTACCACTGAAGTTTTAGAGGGGAAAAAATAATGAGTTTTTAATGGGAATGTAGCTAACTCTGTCTAGCTTTGAAACCCTCACTGTCAGAACAATATGGATGAGTAGGAAGCAGTTAGGAGGAGAACATCAATTAAAGAACTGAAGAATAATGATTTATTAGGTAAGACTGAAAATGAATAAGGGAGAAGGTTGTACCTCCTTGGTATTGTGTGTCTGCTGGGGAATTATGGCAGTAAAGAAAGGTGGAGAAGTTTGAGAAAGCTGTGCAAACACAAGTGTCACCTGGCTGCTGAGGGGTGAGTGAGGAGTGCCCTGGAAGAGGGGTGGGAATTCTGTGTGCCACCGGGTGTTTGCAAACCCTGTGCTTCCATTAGGGAGGGTTTGTTGGCTTTACCTTCCCTCGATGCAGAACCCCAATGGAGTTTATTGATGTAAATTTAACCTTGCGTTCTCCCAGTGTCTGGGCTGTCAGCACTGGGCATTAGAAATAATATTCCTTTGGGTTTTCTGTTTGTCTGAATGTGTTTCAGCAGGGGCTTGTTTTGGTTATGACTGGGAGAACCTTTAATGGAATCATTTAAATGGTATAATCTACAATAAAGTAGAAGTTCCTCTTGATCAAGCTTTTTTCTTACAAACAGTTTTTGAGACAACCTCTGACTTTGCAGGAATTTCCTATTTGCTATGAAATCACTTTAAACCATGACCTTGCCAGTGACATTTCACTTTTATTGTGGAAGAGAGCAGAAACATGTCAAAATGATTTGTGGTACACTAGTTTTGAAAGTGCACATTCTCAATTAAGTGTCTAAATAATTAATGTCATATTCCTTAAATTTGAATTATGAGCTCACTTCTGATTAATTTTGTGAAAACATTTTAATATTAGTTTGTCACACAATGTTTCCAAATATGAAAAGACTGTGTTTGGGAGTAAAAGCAGTAAGGAATTCAGTGTCAGGCTTGGTGAAGACTTGGACCATTGATACCTGTAAAATTCCTCTCTCTGGACATTGCAGTCTGTCTTCTGTCCCTTTCCTGTGCCTGCTGAGATCATAAAGGTTCTGGATTTCAGTCACTGAACCTCTGCACTCATTCACATCTTGGTTTCTGATGGGATTGACCTGAGCCAGTTCTGTTACTAAAAACAGAATTAATTTCATTAAATTAATTTTAAACATACTGTAGATTGAAATAGAGGCTCACTATTTCTGTAGTGGGCCACCTTAAAATGCATAGCAATATCACAAATCATGCTTTTTTCCCTCTGGCCTTTCTCTGTTTAATTGAGAAAGTGATGTTTAAACAGCAATAACTGTTTCTGAACTTCTGAACTATTTCTGTGCAATATCATATTTGATTTGATACAAAAACCAGCCATCAGACAATGTGTCATGGATGATTGCAGGTTTGTCTGGGGTGTGTCAATGTGTACCACTAGCACATGAACAGCTGATCTCAACTGTGAAAAACTCATGGGAAATGAGGGCACTTGGACTGCACAAGTGGGTCATGGTGGAATGTACATGCTGGGTGTAGCACAATGGGTTTTTTGATTACCCAAGGCTCAAAAGCTAGAAGAGTTCCAAGTCTTTTTTGATGCTCTTGCCTTCTGATTTGATATGATCCTACTGATTCTCCTTGGCAGTAGAACACACCTCATGTATAAACTTGCACTTTTTTCAAACTGAGTTTATTTTTGGCATTCTCAAAAAAGCCCCTTTTGAAATTCTGGCTGTTATTAATGGGGAGGGGATGAAACTAGGTTGAAAGTTTTCACTGTGACATTCAAGGAACAGAGGAATGGCAAGAGGGACAGAATAATGTATCATCTGTGGCAACCTCACACAGCCAGGCATGTGAGATTTTTGTTTCAGATTGGTTTTTTTGGTTGTTGTTGTTTAATTGGTAACTCTAATAACAAAATAACCAGACAGGGAATAATTATTGCAGGAGGCCAGTGACAATTAACAATTCATACTTGTGGTTCAGCAAGTGTTTCTTTGCTCCCAGTGGGTTTCTGTTGAGTTTTGAAGGACCTTGTACACCTGATCAGTTTGTGGTTCATTTTAAAAGCATAGACAGAAACTAGCTCTTTGAAAGTGTACTTAAAAATAACAGTGGAAAATACCTCCAATATTGAAATGTATTCCCTGTGTTTTGATTTATTTTGTTTACCGGTGCAAAAAGAAAATAGTCCAACTGCACAGCAATCTAAAACCGAGAATCTTTGTCAGTCCCAAATCAAGCAAATGTTTTTGAATTAGCCAAATGTAATTTCTTTTTGTACTATAAAATGTCTACATCCTAAAATTAAGAGACCATGACCATGTTCTTTGACTATTAATTCATTACCACTTTTTTGTTGCTATTTAAGAGATTCCATGGCATCGGAATCCACCCAACTTATTACTTCTGAATATCCAGCTAATACCTGATGGAATCTGAGACTGTTGATTTGATAAATACACAGTATGGCACAGCATAATTTTGGCTTTCTGTCTGTGGGTTTTGTGCACTGCAGTGTATAATCCTCAGTAGTAGAGGTTGACTTCTCCCACTGTGTTTTGAAGCCCAAGCATAAAATGAAACTTAAATAGAAGGTCAGCATGGTTGTGACAGTAAAATGCTGTGTCATACTTGAGAGGTTTTGGACTCTTTAGAAATTAAGAGAAATCCTGTAAATTCTGCTTTTTGGATGCAAATGTGTCCAGTGATTCTACCAGAGGAAGAGTGTGCTTTAATGTGCTCAGGGGCTGTGCTGGCTTACTGCAGTTCCCTGGCTACCTGAGACCTTTTGGTTTTTCTGCAATAGCTGTAACACAACATTGTATTAAAGGTATTGGGTTTGAGGGAAACTAAAAATGGAGCTGAACCCAACTGAACAATATAATGACAATTCAGTTTCTTAGCAGAGCTCTATCAGTTTATACAACCAGAGAGGTTGGATCTCTGTGTTTAAAGCAGCTCAAACTGGGCTCTTCATTCTCATGGACAATTCTGTCTGGCACAATGGATGGGGAGAGCCCTTTTAGTGTTCTTCCAAACACAAATTTAAATGGTTCATTCCCACACTCAGGTATATGTGGGAACTCCTACACATCTGGAAATCTGCTGGAGGCTGCAAGTAGAATTGGAGGCTTGTAGTTCTCAATCTTTAATGAAAACCCAAAACTGAGATGTACATGTTCATGGGAACAGATTTTAATGTCAATCTTGACAATCAAATTAGGCTTTCCAAGGTTTGTGGCTGTTCTGTATCAGAAAAACATCTAAACTGGATTGGCTTGGGGAGGTTTTAGTCTAGAGTGAGTGAGAACAGAATGATTGGTGCAGTCACAATGGCTGAAACACAAAGGAAGTAATAGCTTTGGGCTCTAGCAAAACCAAATAGTTTTTCACAGGTCTAATTCTTTCACCCTCAGAGTCCCTTTTCCAACCCCTGGTACAATTGCTCTTCAATTTTTTATTCCTCTGGAGCACTAAAGACAGAGTGACTACTTTGCCAAAATGCAGTTATACCTTCCCCACATTAAATAACTTTAATTATTTATGTATCCAGAGACCTCAGCTAGGGTGAGAGTGAGAGAAGTTGTGACAAAATGGGGAAAAAAAAAAAAAAAAGAAGAGCAGTCAGCCAAGTGGAAAGCAGCAAAATAGTATTTAAGGCTCACAACCTTTACCTGTGATACATCACAGTGATGTTTCATGACCTGTGCTAGTGCAGTTTTTCTTGCTCTCTGAGTAAGAGCCTTTACATTATGTCAGCAAGTGCAAAAGGAATGGAGAAAATACCAAGGAATACTTTCATTTTCCTTCCCACAATTGTCCATAAATCAAAACTTAAATGAAAAGAGTGCCCCTGTGCTTCCTTAGCTAAATTTGTGTCTGGACTGTTGCAATTAAGAGACCTGATAGTCTAAAAATCAAATCCAGCTTTCTAAACTCTGTGAAACCTCCCAGACTGAGTTGTTTCTGTACTGATGCCCCAGGGTGCTAATCTTAGCTTTCAGTGCCTTGTTCTCTCAATCTCCAGTTTAATTAACTTCTGAACCATTTATAGTATTGGTTTAGATGAGAAAGTCATCAAAGGAATTATTTGTGCACGGTGCATCGTGTTCCTTCTTCTAACTAAGCAAATAGTCTCAGCTCTTCCAGAAGTTTGAATTTCTTTGTTTAAGGGATGGCAAAGATGTTTAAGGAAGTCTTGAAAGAACTTCTCTTCTGTTAAGAGTGAGAACAGATAGAATTGATTGTTTTGGATGCACTATAAATGGCATAACCAGAAATTCTTATAGACCAGGTTGCCCAATACCTCTTGCACATAGTATAATTTTAATTTTGTATATATCTCATTTTGTGCTTGTTGTTGATTTTTGTTTATTTTTTAGGGTTTTTTTTCCCTTCACATTCTTCCAAAATTTCCCAAATTTGACGATGGGGAAGTACTTGGTAGCTTTTGCATGACTTATTAAACTTGCATGAGTTATGCCTTTCTCCACAAGCTTAAAATATGCTTTTAACCCGATTTTAACAGCATCTGCAAAAAAAAATTCCCTGACAGAAAATGTTTCATATCCTTTTAAGTCTGTGGTCTCTGTCCTTAAACTTGTGTAAGAATTTGTGAAAATGGAAATGGTGTACACCCATGACAAAATAAAGTAACATGGCGGGTTTAGTTCCATGCTCTTTTCATACTGCTAATCTAGAATATTTCCCTAAGCATCAGTGTGATTATTGCAAATAAACTAATTTTTGTTAGATAACATGGCAAAATTATTAGGAAATCGAGCTTTTTTAATGGAAAAAAAATCCACAAAACATTAGTTTTTAGTGGAGAGGCTTCTTGGCCCACCTGATTTTATATGCCAGGCAGGAAGGGAGGGATCCTATCTGCCACAGAAAAGAAAAGGAGAATTTTGGCAATTTGATATAATGACTGCATTTAGAGCAATGTCTGGTTCACCCATGGTATCAGAGAGCCTTGTGGCCCTTGATGTGTTTTTCCTTAGCATAACCAGGAGATGTGGCTCTCCCTGTGCTGGCTGCAGGCAGAAGCAGAGAGAAGGTGAGAGATTTGCTGTGGGTTAGATGTGGCATTGCTGGGTGGCAATGGTTTCTTCTTTGTACCAGCCTGCTGCTCCTCTTGGAGGATTATCCCTTTCCATATTTTTGCCTGTGTTCAGGAGTTCTCATGAGCAGTGGTGAACTGATAATTTGCATGACAAAATATCACACAACAAAAGCATTCAAGAAACTTCCCAAGAGTTTGGGGATTTTATAATAACTTACATGAAAATTACTTGCATAAATGGAACTTTTATTCTAGAAATCCGTAATAAATTATTGAGGAGACACAATCCAATTGTAGAGAGAGCCAAGTAATACTAAATCTGCCTTTAAATGCCTTTAAATGAATTGTAGAGAGCTTTGCTGGCTACTAGAGCAGAAGTGAATACATGAAAAGTTGATGAAAATTTCAGAGCTCAATACAAGAAAGATGTCAGAGTAGGTAAATTGGTGCATGGATTTTGAGAATAGTTTTATGAGATATTATATATATAAGCACATGCACAATGAAATATTGTGCATTCCCCAGAATTTTGCTGAATCTGACAGTCTAAATCCTTCTTACCCAGTACAGTGGCAGCAGGAAAATGAGAAGTCTGAGTAATCTGAGTCAAAGTGGTCAGCTAATCTTCCTTCTGCAGGCTGGAGGGAATGTTCCAGTATCTAAAAGTATTCATACACTTCATATTCAATCATATCTTCCCTTTGTCTCCACAACAGGTCATGACTAATCTTCTTGTCAAGTGGTTTGTAAAGCAATAATGCCTGCACTTAGTACATCTAGGAGCAATGAATTCAGCTATTAAACCGATTCTAGTCCACACCTAGAGATTTGGAAATTTAATTGTGCCTCTCCTTTTGCCTTCATGGGTAGGACATCCCTGTTTCCAAACATTTGTACTGTGTATAAGTAATTTTTTTATATATATTTTTAATTTAAACAGAATATTTTTAGTATCCTGGCTTACTCACTTCACAAACAATTGAGGAGAACATCCCACATGTGAGATCATCTCCCATAGAGCTCCTCAGTGATTAGACAGAGACAGCCTCTCCTTTATCTGCCAAGAATCCCAAGGAAATTCTAGTCTGGCAAATCAGATTTTGTTCACATGTGTGCAAGGTATCCTTGGCCCACACCATCTCCAAACCTCTTGTTTCTCTTCCTCTGATGTGCAGGCTGGTGTCCCTGGCTGTGTCATGGGAACATCTCTGCCCTGAGCTGTGGGATGGCTGCTTCCCATGCCCTTTGGGTTATTTGGAAGGGTTGGATCTGCACTGGGAAACTGCACCTGGGAATTGGGTTATGACCAGGAGAGGTGTTAAGGTGTGGTGCTGCAAAGCAGATTTTATCCTCCTCTTATCTCATCTGACAGATGTGGGGTGAGCTGGCCAGATGTTTGTTCACAGCTGTGGGAAAGCTCTGTGAGGGAGACTGAAAAATAAAGGAGCTTAAGGTGGGAGCTGAGTGATTCTTATAGGTGAGATTTGACAGCTCTGCATCTCTGATGGTAAAATTCTTACTGGGGAAGGGAAAAGGGAATGTTGAGAAATGAAGTAATTTCTGTAGTGTGTTTATTAGTTTGCCAAATCTATTGAGTAATATTACCAAAACACATGAACGTTGATCATGTATTGGGTGGAAAACCCAGTGATCTAAAGGTTGATCCTTTGTTTAGAAAAGCACAGGTCAACCTGCAACCCTTTTCCCTCACTATGCACCAAAACAAAAAGTGCTCAAGCTCTAATTTAATTCAAGGAAAGCTTAAAATGTTGTTGTTGTTGTTGTTAATGGAGTGGTGTTCCCTGCTTGAACACCACATGTTTCCTTATGGCAGGAGAGCTTTCTGAGGATGCTGTGTGCAAACAGCTCAGCACCCTGTGGTCTCTCTGTGAGTGCTGGAGCTCATACTGTGTGTGACCCATGGGCTGGCACAGCTGCACTGCTGAGCTGTGCCATCAAACAGCCTGCTGAGCAATGCTGGGTTCAGCCAGAAGGTTCTTCCATCTGCCCCTCTGAATTGTTTCATAATGTTCCATTAAAATGCTTTGCAGTAATGCTACAGGTAGTGTATTTATAAATATGAGATGAAGGAGTGGAGGGAGAGGCTGAGAATCTGAACACATTTGCTAAAACATGGCTTGGAGCTTCTAGGACTCATTATTTAAGAGAAGTAAGTGCCCTTTCTGAGGGCGTTCTATTATTTCACAAATGTCTTGCAGTTTTCTCGGTGACAGATTCAAGTACTGAAGACAATGTTGTCTTCAGATATTATTTTCAACAAGTATTTAACACTGAATTACCCCTCCAGAGAGATTTCAGGTTGATAAAGGGATCAGATTAGTCTCTGTTGTTTTGGGCTTGGTCTGTAGTTTTTTGGGGTAAATTTGAAGCAGTTGAGAAACTTCAAGGATTTGTTTCCAAGTACAATCCCCTCACACTGAAGGAGGATATTTCATTCTTTCAATGTTATTTTGACAGTGTGAGGTGTGTTCTTTACAAGGCTGTGCTTCTCATTCAGTAAATTGTGTGTGGCAGAGACAAAGCTGCATTTGTTATGTTTAGCTTGTTATATTTTCAGCTTTTGAACAGCAGTTTGTACTGCAGGCTTTTCCTGGATTTTACTACTTCTTCTTATGCATTATGCAGCACTAATATCATTATCTCTAACTTCAACTTTCCTTGCTTCGTTTTTGCATCTTTTTAAAATCTTACATAAGAAAACGCTTGTAGAAATATGTATCCCATAGTGTCTTCTAAAAAGTTGCTGTCTCCCAGCTGGAAAGGACATTTAACTCCTGTGGCAGACTTTCTCAGTGTTTCTTGTTGTCCTTCAGTGTGGAAATTATTATGTTTAGAAGAGTGCTGGTGCTTTTAAACAAACGTTACAGAGAAGAGTTTGAGATTTCTAGTTGATTTTTGATGCTCTGTTGAATAGGAATATGGAAATGTACATAATCTTGTTACTTGTAACTGATTTTCCAGATTATCAGTTTCCCTGCTCACAAACACTTTTTCTTAAACAGTCATTGGTCTGCAGTTCTGCACTGGTGTGCATTTATTAAAAAAATATGTAACAGATAAATGGGGGGTTGCCCTTAAAAAAATAAGTTTTGTGGCTTTTTGGAAGGAGAAGTATTTGAAAGGGAAGAAGAGGATGAGTGAAGGATTTCTGTTCCCTATAACAAGGTGATGAATTTTGTACTTAAGGGCATGACACTCAAATTGCCGTATGTCCATGAGTTCCTTGAAAATAATGTGGGATTATGGATACACTATATACTTGAAAAATCAGGCTGTCTGTAACTGTAGTGTCCAGGTATCAAAGTGTTTCCCTTCCTGTCCTTCTATTAACTTATAGTATTTTGGTTTTCTAAATAAAAATTAATATATCAAAATTGTTATATAGAATCAGTGTTTGTAAGGCACTTGGATGCATGTGTACTATGATATAAAAACTCAAGTGTCCTATTAATTCTGAATTCAAGAGTGAGAAAATGTGCCACTAGTGAGACATGGGCTGTATGCTGAATGGTGGAACTCAGAAGAAATTTTGGGCAGCTGCCTTGCCATTCTCTTTCCTGATTGTTGAATGGAACAGAAATCCTGTGCAAAACAAGATTTGTGGTTGTGTATTTTTAAAATCTTTTCATATTGCCAAGTGAGCTGAATAAAAATCAACATATTTTTAAGGTGTTGAATGCCTGCTGTAGCACCAAGCTGTTCCTAAGAACTTGTGACTTACAGGTTTTGTTTTGTGAAGATTTCCAGGAATATCATTCACAATCAAGCAACAATTGCTTGGGGGATTGTGCACACACAAACACACACAAGCCTAATTGCTGAGGGTTGGAATATTACCAATATTCACAAGTGGTAAATATAGGAATTACTATAGACTATGTATTTACAATGGTCATAAAGTGTTTTTGTTAAGATGCCTTTTTGTTTATTTACTCTGGTTTCTGGAAACATTCCTTTAAGGACTTTAAATTAAAGAGGAAAAATGTGTTTGAGATCTCTGGTTTGCAGTAATCATAGAGGAAAGACTAAAGATGTAGATAGACTAAAAACTACGCACTTTTTAAAAACTGAGGAGGCTTATTCTTCAATCATGAAATAGCAGATTTCTAGTCCTGACAGGTTCTTCTCCTTCAGTCTCTGAGGGGACCCAAATGGTTGTCTGTCCCCAAAAGGCTGCAGGTAGGAGCACAGGGCACTGTCCACAAAACCAACAGACTGGAAAGATCACTTGATCTATTATGGAATAAATCACAAAAAAACCTCCAGTCTTTTTCTCTTCCTTAGCCATCTCAATTCATCATGTAAGGAGGCTTTTTTTCCCAGAGTGTTTTGGAATACAAGGTAATCTGCTCCGGACAAGGTGCATTTAGGAATCCTTTTGAGAGGAATCTCTGTTAGGCTGAGAGCATGAGCTGTGGCAGCAGCAAGTTGATACACTGACTGGTGTGGGGTAAATAACAAAACCTACCCCAAATCTCTGCTCTGGGTGAGTCAGTGATTGAATAGATAAATTTCATTAACCTTTCAACAGTCCCAAGCTAAATCTGGTGTCCTTATCACTCCTAGGTCCTCCCTGAAGGCATCTATTAAACTGTAGCTGCTGCACATGATATGTAAGGAGGTATGCTCAGCTGTGGAACATGGGTATCTAGTATTGGATCACCAGAAAAAATGTAGCCCTATTCACACTGAAAATTATTAACCAGGCTTCCATAAATATATCCTTAGCACTTAAAACCTGCACTGGCAAATAAGGAAGTTTGCTTTACAGTCAAGTTGTGATGGGATAACTGCTGTGGGGAAGCAAGAGGCAGCTGCAGTGGCAAGGGACACCACTGTTAGCAGCTCCTGACTGTGTCCTGGCCATCCTGGAGGTGTTCTTTCCAGGTGAGGACATGGGGCCACCATCCCTGCTGGGCTGGCAGACTTTGGTTGCCTTCTCTATGCACATTGACCACCTCAGAGAACTTGTTATGTTCTGCAAGGTTTCCCATAGATTTTCTACTGGAACTGTGCATGCACTCTGCTTTGTCTCAAACACTGACCACTGAGTAGTTTGACCTTCACATAATGATAAATTTTGGTATAATTTTAAGTGGCACAAGCTGTCTATTTTGAAAATGCAATTAAAAGGCTGAAACTCTTATTATGCAGATAGCTGCAGTAAATCTCGGCCAAAAGGAGCCAGAAAGATGCTGCAAAAAGGTCAGGTTGTGATTGATATCCTGTGAATGCAACTCTGTGCCGTGTTTCCCATGAATAATTCCTCTTTTCCCACTTCACCTAAAGTCCGGTGTCCCAGCAGTATGTTACCTGTGCCCAGCACCTGTTCTGGAAATTTGGACAAGCAGACCTAGGATAGGCAGACAGTCTGGAAGTTCACTTCCAGGTTCTTGAACTGTTTTGCTTCTGGTGCTACTGGAATTGTACATCTGGCTGGAAAGAGGGAGCTGTGTATGGTTTGTATGGTGTGCTAATAAAGGGGACCTGTAGTGAAGAGACACGATTAAAGGTGTGTCTGTGCTGGAGTAGGAGCAGCTTCTTGAGAGCTTCTGCATCTTTCTGTTGTTTGTGCAGCAGCCACTACTGTTATATTATGGAATTGCCTTGGCAGATCACAGCCAGAAGGGTGGATGAGAAACTTGCTGATCCTTTTCTTACAGTTATCAAAAACTATCATAGTATTGTGTGTATTAGATATTGTTTGTTTGAAAAATTCAGATTGCTGATGAAGATTGGTTGAGTCCTCAGGTCTTGTAAGGTATTGCTGCAAAGGACATCTGGCATCTTCTGTCATTTCTCTGAAGTAATCTTTAGCAGTTACACCCCGTTCCTTCTGGTTTGGAGCACCTCCCACACAGTGATCCCTTGTGCAGCTTTGGACTTCACTCCTCCAGCTATTCACTGACCACTGCTGGAGATTGCTGCTGAAGAGTGGTGGCTGCTTTTTGTGCAAAGTAGACAGAAGTCAGGCAGTCTGTTCAGCACTGGCAGCTTCAGCTGCATGCCCTTGCCTCAGGAGACGTCCATCTGAGGCACTGGATGGGCTGCACTGCAAGGGCAGAGTGTTAAAATGGCAGGGAAAGCCATCCCAGACGTTCCTCTGGTTTGGGTAACAGTGTTTTCAAAGGAAGCTGCCACTTCTCTGTCACAGTGTGTGGAAAAGGATGCTGATCCTGTGCACAGTGCTGGCACACAATCCATACAGACTTTGCTGAAAGGGCTCCTCGGGGTCCTCAGGAGATCCAAGAGCAGAGTCCAGCTCTTTTCTTACTGATCTAACTCCTCCTCAGCCATAAAAGATGCATGGCTGCTCCCCACAGACCATCTCCTGTTACTCTGAGCTGTTCTGGATAGACATTGTTATAATGCAACCAGACAGAAGACTCCACATAGCCCATTACCTCCTCTGCCCCTCTGAAAGGAATCCTCAGGGCTCTGACAGCTGATGCACAGCCCAGACTTCAGGCAGACAGCAGGGTAACGTGTGAGAATACATTTTCTAACGATTTTTGTGGGGTTTTTTTTCCTGCCTGCCACAAGAATTTCAGAAAATTGTTTTGTTAAATATGCAGACTTCCAAACCATATTCATTTTGAGGCAGATACTCTGGAGGAACACACCGATGCATTTCATGGAAGATTTAACAGACCTGTTAGCTTTATTTGCTGTTTGTAGAGAAAAACATCGTAACATTGTGTATAATGGAAAACAAAACAAGGCAACACTCCAAGCTCATCCCACTCTCTGATTAAGCTGTTTATGTCCTTTGCTTGGTTTCTGGACAAGTGTCCTTGTGAACAGCCCATTTTATGCTGGAAATGAGAAGTAGGACACGTTTGCTCACATGTTCTGCATGCCTGCATTTGAGGTAGTCGAGCTTCATCCCCATCACAGCCAGTGGAGAGAAAGGGATGCTACCAGACAAGGGCTCCTCTGACCTTTTTAAAATGTTCCTGTGAAGATGAGGTGAGTCATGCCCTGGAAATGCCTGTTTCTCTCTGTTGCTTATAGAGAGGGACTGGAGTGATTAGGTCAGAAGAAATAAGAGAAATCATAGAATAGAGTCATGGCTTGAATTAGAAGGGGTCTTTAAAGATTACCTAGTCCAAAATCCACCAACCATCCTGATCTCCACCCCTACCCTATACAGGTGAATTTCCTAAAGACTTTTCACACCTCTACAGAGAGGAGTCACATAATGTGTGATTAGAAACCTTCAGTGTGCATGGAGACCAAACTCAGTTATTTTCATTAAAATGCAAATCCAGTTGCTCTGTTAAATCAAATAGAAAGTCATTATCAAGAAAGTGTAAAATGAGTGTTACTGCACCACACTGTTGTGGCAGAAAGGCAAATGAGCACTTGGCATCAAACAGGCTGAAATAATGGAGGAGTGGGGCTCTCATCCCCTGCAGACACACCACATGTAATTTCCTCATTCAGAGCACTCACACACCAGGTCTGTGTTACCTTCTCCCCAAGCCCAGAGTGGGTTTCACTGGCTTGGTGGATGCCTTCCCAAATCCTTTTGCAGATTCTACTTCCCTCTTCTCTGGTTCTGCGGCAGTTCCTCAGCAGTGTTCCTGGAGCCCTCTTGCAGAGCTCAGAGAGAATTTCATTTTGGTTTGTTCATGAAGAAAGCAAAATCAATGATTTTGATTTGTTTCAAGTGGACTAAACCTCAGATGAGTCATGAGTTTTTCTGCAAAACAAAATGTTTGATGAAGTGAAGGCACTCCTTTGGAGTACTCTTAGTTCAGCAAATTAGTGAAAGTATTTGAATTTGCAGATACAAATAGATTGCTATTGTGTGTTTGAAGAGCCTTCATCCATTTCTGTGCAACATATCTGCTGCTGGTTTTTCAGTGAGAAAATTCTACTGGGGAAAAATATCAAATAAACCTGCTGATATTTCAGTCAATCACTTGCTGCAGTTAAAAGAAACAGATACTTTTTATGAAGGAGTCTTGTTAATTAACGAAAATAGTCCATTTGTTCTACCATGTATTTTCTACCTCATGTCAGATGAAGCTCGCTGTAACAGTGCTGCAGTACAGAGCACTGCCCCAGGGATCTCCTAACACCTTGGTGGTGGCAGCACCCTCAATCCCAGTGGAGACAGAATTTAAGGATGACGAATAAAGGTTGTGACCAGATCTGGCCAGTAATGGGCATGAGAGGAGCTTCTGGGTGTCCTGTGCAAGCTGCTCCATTCCTGTGATCCTGGTGTGAAACACAATCATGTCATAACACAATATATATCAGTTTAACTTCTCCTCAATTGTGCTGATATTGGAAAGAAACACTAGTGGTTAGGAAGAAGAATTTAGAATCTTGCTGGCATTGTGCTTGCTTTCAATTTCTACAAGAATTCAATGCCAAGAAGTTTTTTTCCTGCTCCCAAAACACCCTGTGTATTTTAACGTGGGGAAAGGATCCTACAGATTTTTAGAAGACAAGAATTGATAAACTTTCTTCAGCTTGTCTTAGTTAAATTTCATAATAGTAAGTCTTGGTTAAATTAATAATTTATGCATTAAGTAAAATGTGTAAGGTCAATATTAGAACTTGTTTTACAACTGTGTATAAATCCATTCTATTCTAGACCTCAGTTTACTGCTTCTCTTTCCATTTCATCACAGAATGTATAAAGACACAGGGATTAAATTAAACGTATTAAAGTAAAGTTCACTACTGAATGAATTACTGCCTTCACACACACTGTGACTTGGAATAAGACTGAGATGACTCAAGCCCTAACTCATATTTTCATGGCTGATTTAACATTGCACAGATGCTATTTGCTTCACAAAAGCAGAAATCTTTTTCCTTCATTCATTCTTTGATTCAGATCTGTTTGGTTTCTTCAGTTTAGCAAACTGATGCATTGAATTTTCTTTCCATTCTTGCCCTGGGAAGTRTCTTCTTTTCTGGCTAAATAMTCAGCCACAAAGGTAAACCATATTTACCCAATGAGCAAAACAAAAGAAAAASGTYGCCACCCTATTGTGTCATTCTTCCCACTCCTTGCCTCCTGTTTGTGAATAAATTATCTTAAATGTGACAGATTCCCCTGAATCTTCTCCTAATATAGAAAAGATTCTTAGATATTTGTTTATTCCAAAGCATCTCTGAAGGAGTTAAATCCTTTCATTGTGTTGTAGGATCTCTATGGAGCATGGGTTTATGAACTGTCTGGTGTTCTTGCTACCTCTGGTTTGTTCTGCACTTGATCCCTTGCCTGAATGGCTGCTTCATTTTTCCCAGTCTGAAAAATAAGCCAAGCTTGGGGTGGCAGCCAGCAGTGTCTCTGCAGTGAGCTTTCTCTGGGCAGTGCTGCTCCCTGAGGGCTGTAACCTGACTGCACACTCGCATTGGCCTAAATTTCTACAGCAGGGAAACAGAAAATGTAATTTATTTATTCAAAAATGCTTTTTTTGGTGTTACCTAATGCTTTTTATCAGGGCTGAAAAAACAAGCAGAGGGAGACCTGTAGAAGGAGCAATGTTTAATGAATGCTCAGGCTGTCAGTGCTGAGTCCTAGCTCTCTTATTTGTACAGTCAGGCAAGTTAATTTACTGCTTTCTTACACAGCAAGGTCTGCTTCGTACACTTAATGAGCTTTAACATTATTGCTTCAGTCTTTAAACACTCATGATTTTGGTCTTGAAATATTATTACAGTAATTGTAGAAATTAGATATAGCTTACAGGCATTGTCTGTGGTTGGAGAGATCTGCAGTCCTGTAGGAAGGTACGTGACAGCTCTGCCAGGACATTTCCAGACAGCTGGGATTGTGCCAGACCTAAAAAATGAACTGCTTCCGAATCCATTTGGTTTGTTTGATTAACAAATCCGAGTTTTTCTAATTACTCTAAAGTCAAACACACTCATACTACACTGGTTAGAAAGAAGTAGAAAAAAGGAATTGTATTTTCAGCTTCTGTCTCAACCTGTATTCATTCCTGTGCACTGATACCAATTTGTGCTTGAAATGACTCTTCAAACACTGTTGCTGTCACTCAGACATGATCCTTTCTTTATTGCAATACATGACTTCCCAGTTCAGAGTCTTACCTCTAAAGGTCTTTGAAGATTGCTCTCACCCGAAGAATCTGCTTAGTATTTACATTGTAGTACTGACCAGAGCTCTCACTTGGTCTAATCCATGCCAATTAACCGAGATCACATTCAATAAGTGTGGTTTGGTTTTCCTCTCTTGCCACTTGACTTTGGTGTCTTGACTGGCTCTTTCTCACCTTACAAATGTGTTGATTTTGTGCAACAAGCACTTCCTGGTCCTTCAGGACCTGTGACACTTGGTTTGCTCACCTGGGCGTGTGCCCTCTGCAAACACATTGCTGGGAAGTGAAGCTGGTTTTTCTCGCTCCTGTTCATGACATTCTTCAAGCTAAAGTGAGAGCAGGAGGAGAAACCAAGCTGGCCACTACAATTTCAGCATGGTAAGTTTTACATTTGTGCGTTTTTATGTCTTCCTGCCATTTCATTGGAATTAATGTGGGCAGCCCTTCCCCTCCTTCCTCCATTGGCTTTCATGTGGCTGTGGGTGTGGACATGCTTTGGTGGCTACCTACTGATGCCATCTTAGTTTTGAATTTTACTTCAGACCCCCATGTGAATGAACTCAGTGTACCGAGGATCTGTGTGTTCTAAGCAGCACATACATGATGTGTTCCTCTTTTCATTTGGGTGTTGAAGCTGTGTGCAGGGGATTTAGATTCACCATGCTGTGACCTACAGTGTCTGCACTGAGCTGGGAGGTGGAACCTGTGGCTTCCTGAAGCACAGGGAAGAGGCAGTAATGCCATTAGTTCTGTTCCTGCAGAGTTTCCAGCTGGGCTGTCATACCTCATGCAGCTTTGGTTCAAGCAGCGATTGGTGCCTTTTCAGATGATCTATCTCAGCTTCTCAAGTGGCAAAAATCAATTACAGCCACCACACCATGCTGCATTTGGCTACTCTTGTAAGGAATTTCCTTACCAGTATGAAAATACAGTTTATGCCTATCCTAAATACACCCATGCTTGTAAATATATTTAGTGCAAACATTTCTCTGCTGGCAAAGAATTTACTGCCAGCAGTAGGTGGAGGCTCTATCACTCAAGCAATGTGAGGCAATGCTGTGGTTCCTGTACCACTGCAGTCACTGCATGTGGAAAATGTTGCCTCTATTGCTGAGTCACTAAATTGTTCCATGTCTTGGCTTCTAGCTAAGTAAACATAATGGCTCAGCCGTGGGAGCAATTTCTTACATCAGGCAATTTGATGACAGAGCCATTGAAGAAAAGAGGATAATTCCTCTCCCTTCATCTTGCTTCCTTTCAGCTTTGTCTCTAGAGAGCAGGATGCTTCTCCTCCTTCTGAGGAAGATAGGAGAGAGATGAAGCAGAAGTGTTTTGCAGTGCAGATGAGTGTTGTCTTGCTGGGCTCAGGAGGATGCCCGTGGCAGCAACATTCATGGTCACTGTGCTTGTGCTAACTGCAAATGTCACTGACTGCAGTGGATTCACCATAATTCCTGTTCTGCCATAATTCATTCACCATCATTTCTGAACTGATGTCCCTCCGGGAGGTTCAGTTTTGGGGGTGCTGTAATTGCCACAAGAATCTGTGTGGCTAGAGTTAGCCAAAACTCTAATGCTGTTTTTGTTTTGTTTTGTTTTGTTTTTTCCCTCCTGCTTTTTTGTTTTGTTGTTGTTTATTTTTTAGGCAATCCTTAATTCTTTTGTCTTGGGAAGGTGAGCAAATGGTACCTGTGTGCAGTGGATACAGTTATATGCAGGATAAACTGTACCTTTCGATTAATTTTTGTCTAAATTTGCTCTCTTATGCCAATAAGTGCATGTTATTTCTAATGAATCTTCCTGCAACAATAGCTTCAGAGAGTAGAACTCCATTCTAGAGATACATTTCTATGAGGGTAAGAGAAGTGGCAGAAGCTTGGGGGATAGTTTCACTGAGCATTTTTTCTACCCTTCCCATGAGGCAAGGGAAAAGCACCTACTGGAGAAGCTCACTTACATCCAGCCTTGGGATTATGCCACAGTGGAGCAGGAAAAATTAAATGTCTCCTTCCTCTGCAAGTCTGACATCAGATCATTGCTTTACTCTGCCTTAAGAGTAATTGATGTTCTGTCTGCATACTGAAACAAAGCCCATTCTTTTAGGGGAGGTTTGCATCTTTTCCCTAATTCACATTTTAGTGCTCCTCAAGTGCTCTGTTGTGTGAAATCTTCACTCACTTCAGGATGAAAACAACTACATTTCCTAATCAGCCCCAGGGCTGCTTAATAAAACATCAGAAACCTGTAAAAAGGAGTATTGTCACCTTTTAAAGGCTGGCTGACTGGTTTTGTTTTTAAACCCTAGGTTGATTCATTATTCAGCATTTGTCAGCTAATTTATTCTGGACCATTTAGAGAGAGAGCAAAAGTAGCGCAGGAAAGGAGGAGAACAAATTTTCCTATTAAATCTTAATTTGAAATACAGGCCTGATCTCTAATAATGTGTTGTCTAAAGCAGAGGAGTCTTAAGTGGTAGATTATTAAAAACAATATCTCTTTACTCATTAGTCTCCTTAAGAGCAAATGTCCCTGCAGGTTGTGCTGTCATTGTTCTCCTGTTTAACAACCACGTGTGCCCAGCACTTACCACAAAGGGCAGGGGCCAGCCCAGGTGCTCTCCTTCTGTGGGGGATGCTTTGGCACATCTTGCACCAGCACAAGGCAGAACAAGCAGCAGCCTTTGGAGTTTCTACACAGAATCTGTCTAATCAGGCAGGGATGATGTAGGATGCAAGACCATGGATTTTTTTCTTTATTAGATCTGCTTCCTGAGGGGTAAAGATATCTGCAGTATCTTCAGTCCTAAAGGTCACTCTGACAAGGTTAGCATTGTCAAAGAATTGGGAAAGGCTGTTTTATGCTAAGTTAACTGCTGCCACTACTTCGGCTAGCCAGGGTATAGAATATCAGAGATCAGGAGTGTAACATGCTGAGAAGGAGCCTGTCTGAGCAAAGAGGAGCTTCCCTTGAGGTACTTGCTGAAGCTTCATCAGGGAGGGAGTATCTGCTTAGGAAATGGTATTTTTGAGTGGCAGTTTCGTAGTGCAGAAGAATATCTGGAGGGTGAGGTGAGTCTGAGTCTGAATGTCAATTCTGTGGTAGGTGCACAGATGCTGGGCAGGTGGCAGACAGGAAAACTGGGCTGTGTCAGCATCAGGTCTGTCACTGCAGCCTGAAACAAAACCTGCATTGTTGGTCAGCTCAGTGTGCTGGAGCTGTTCACCCACCAAAGCAATAAAATAATTGGAGGAGGCTGCTTTTTAAGACTCTCATTGATTTACTAATACTGAGTATGAGATCATTAAACAGGCAGCCATCCTGGTTCTGTGGGAGGATTCTGTTGCTAATTAACAATGTATTTTAATCTACATAAAACTGGTTGAACACATAAGCAGGTAAAACCTTATTTCCTGATAGCTGCCAAATCCCTCTGTTAGGTGACAAGGACAGTTAAATCCACAAGATGTGACTGAAGGATAAATTATGAGGAATGTTCAGTATAAAATAGAAAGGAAGTCACACAAACCATTGTGTATAAAATTCAACTTCAGTTGATTTTAGTGATTCTACTAGAATAGAATCTACTGCAAATATATTTCTGTCACTGTGGGTAACATGAATGTAATTTATGTCTGTCTCTCCATCTGGTAAACTTCATAATACTCTGCATTATTCTCTATGTTGCAAACTCTGATGCAGTTTCTGTTGTCTTTACAAACAAGGCTGTAATGGTTTCTAGTCAAAATTCACATAGTTCCCCATAATTCAGTTGTCAGCATGAAATACCAGAATTTTGTTGAATAGACCACTGTGGTTCAGGATTTCTTCCCTGTAAGAAACTGAATGGAATGATCTTTCAGCTGATTTATGTCTGGCACAGGAGTGTGTAGCACTCTGAAATTTTGTCTGACTTATCTCACAATTTGTGGTCTCATCACTCTTACCACTGCTTAGTTCTGCTCTGGGCTCTGTGTATTTGACCCTCCAGGTGGCAAATGAAATAACTGTATTCCCAATTA
>PYHW01010003.1:4185181-4204066 GCA_013186435.1 Turdus rufiventris | reverse complement strand
CTTGTCATAATTGCATGAGAATAACATTATTATTGTAAGACTGTTTAGGTCTTGCTCTTCAATTTTTTGATTCAGAATGTCAAATTCAATTATTAAATTCAAACTTCAAGTCAGAGACTTAGGCAATCATTTGATCTGAAGTAATTTCTATTTATGTGCAGAACAAAAATTCTTTTAATAGATACTCCTGACATGTATGAGTGATAAAGATAACATGAACACTAATCTTCGTGTGAATTGTTCAGCATACATGAAAAATACATCCAATGCTAGAAATTCAAAGATGCAAAGCTTGGGGATTTTCTTTTCAGTGCCTGTTGCTTTTTCCCTTTCACTGTGGATAAACAGGGCTGGCCAGAGGGGTGAAGCCCCTGACCCAAGCAGGGCAATTCTCCATTTGCCATGTTTTGTGCCTCAGTTGAGGGAGTTGTGTGTGTTTTGCCTCAGACCTCATTCTGCTGGTGAGTGGGTGTGAGCCTCTTCAGAGTGTCCCTGTCATGGAGTGTCATCTCGTGGAAAAACTGGATCTTAATAGCATCAGCCTAATGAAGTTGGGCAGTTCAGTTTGCTGTCCTTACCTGAATGGGCACACAGCTCAGCTGTCAGTGACCATCACACTCCTTTGCTGCTCAGCCTGAAAAAGAGATTTGCACCCTCCTCTTTCCTCGGGGCCCAATTTGTGTTTGCCAGCACCTTTGGCTAAGCAGGAGGGCACAAGCAGTGTAATTTGGGGCTGTTTGATGGTGGCAGGTTGCAGATAGCAGAGAGAGATTAGTAAGAGAAGTAGATTGCTTAGTTGTCCTTTGCCAGAAGATAAAGGGATCAACTGCTGTTGCCCAAATAAATTAATCTATCCCTTCCCCACAAAGCTTATGTTTTGAGGAAGATGGGTATTGGGTCAGTTGTTACACAGGGATGGCAAGAGGAAGGAAATCCTTCTGCACAGCTCTTCTTCCTCACTCCCAGACTGGTGCCAGCCTTTCCTGTCTTGTAGACTGCTTTACTTGCAGAGAGAGAAGCAGCAGAGAGTGTTCAGATGGAGGGGGGACAGGGAGAGGGGGACTGATGGTGAACTCTGAAGTCCCATACCACAGTGGAGTGGAGGAGAGGAGAGCCCTGTCCCAGAGAGGGATGCTGGGGAAGCCCTGCCTCCACCAGCAGCACCATTGCTGATCCTTCCTCACACAGAGTCCTCCATCCTCTTCCTTCCCAGTCTCCTTCCACAGTGCTCCCAGCTATCCTTCCCTTGTCTGCAGCTCCTTCTGTATCTCCAGCCCCCACAACTCTCCCTGAGCTCTTGGTCCTGCTGTTGCAGGGTCTGATCTCCCCATCAGATCAGATCAGCTCATAAACTACTGCACAGTAAAACAAGCAGACACTCTGCCCTCAGTGACCCCTCCACCCAGGCTGAGAGCCCCTGGCTCCTGTGATGCAGGAGGCACCAGAGAGGTTTTCTCTCCCTCATCACTGTTCACTCCGGCCAGAAAATGTAGGGGATGGCTCTCTAGGGGCTCTGTGGCAAAGAGCTGCCCCTCCATGAACCACAGCAACCCAGGGGGGTGTCACTACCAGGGCTGTGTGTGAAAATAATTATTGCAAGGTTTGGTTGTGAAAGCCTGGAGCTTTGTGTGCAGCAGCCTCCAACCCTGCTGAAACCCTGGGTGAAGGTCACAGCTCCTTCAGGCTGTCAGAGCTTGGGGAAGGGTCAAGATGCTTGTCTGGATGAGAGTGTGAGCAGTCTCTGTCTGCCCTTGATCAAGTTAAGTATTTCTGGTAAGATATCAGGGATGGTGAAATCTCCATCCAAGGGGAAAGCAGCACTTGTGCAGCTTTATGGTCAAGCTTGGTAGCAACTGAGGAAAAAAATGAATGAACTATGAAGATCACACTGCAATATGATATGTCATTCACAGGTCTGGAAAGGCCTGGAAGGTTTATGGTTTGATATAAAACATTAAACAAGCCATAAGTCTTGGTATAAAATAACTGCACAGAGAAGTGTGTGCTGTAAGGGGATTGTGAAAATGTGTGCTCAGATAAAAAAAATATTTTTCACACCAGCCAGGCCAGGCATAGTTTCTAATGAAGTGAATCCTTTTCAGTGTTTGGAACCAACAGAAGTAATTTTAAAATTCCCAGCTGGAGCATAAAGATTTTATTTAATACCCTTCATAATGACTGAGTGGTAGTGATAGTGAATCGTGGAGGGCTTTTTCACTAGGAGTCTGCAAGAAAAAGATAAGTCAATAATCTATTTCTATGCTTGTGGACACGTATTTGGGATTTTGACTTTTCTAATTTTATTTTTTTTAGTGAGTCATGAAAGATGCATGATTCATTAACAGGTTAGGACAAACTGATAATATTACATCCTTTCACCAGTGTCAGGATGTTATTCTGTAATTTTTAGTGTTTTCTCAAGTAAGGCTCAATTCGGGCATGACTCAGAAATAACTTCATCATGAAGATATTGATCAATTCTCTAAATCCATCAGTAGTAATTTTCATGCCCAAGAGACTGGATGACTTCTTTTCTGGTAGGGGTTTGAAAATAAATTTTCTTATTGAACCGTAAGCAGGAGCACATCTGGAGCTAAGTAAATTTTTAATGTTTGGGGGTTATTTGTTTGTTTATTTACTTTTTATTAGAGTATTCATGCTTAGTAGCATTTTGCCATCAGTTATGTGTGGTGAGGCAGTAGAAATGGTGATGCTGTGCCATAACGAAACTAATTCAGGAAAAGACTAAAAACCAGCATAAAACTATACCCAGCAAAAAACCCAACAGTGTCAGTACAGGTTTTCTTCATTGCTAGTATAGGTTAAAGAATTTGAAGCCAGAAAAAGCAGCATTATCCAGAACAGCAGCAAAGACAAATTTTCATTGCTCTGAAGCAGTGACACACAGCTAATTCATAGCAGCACTGCCTTGTGAAGAAACTGCATCTAGCGTCAGCAGATGAAACTAGAAATGAAAAATAGATGTGGGCTTGCAGCAAGCTGTCTATAACCACGTAGGGTCCATGAGCTGCTGACTCATCTGGCCAAAGTTTTGGTGGGGATTTTCTTCCTCAATCAACTTGCTGTTTCTATGTCTCTTGTCATTTTGATAAGAGATATTGAAAACTGTGACACTGAGTAGTTCACAAAAAGACTAGGATGACAGAACGTGTCTTTCACAGAAATCTTGTAACACTTTTCTGCCAAGTAAATTTCCATCTACTAAAAATTCCTTTCCATTCACAAAAATAAGGTGATATTTTTCTGCTAAGTGTCCTGTTATTCCACGCTCTACAATCTCTTTACACTTTATTTTGAACTGTATAAATGTTGTCCAGGATTTGTGAGCATGGCAGTTGATTGATGAACTGCAATAGCTTTGGTTGGCCAAGTTTGTTAATGTGTCTGTGTCTCTGGCTTTTTCCATTTTCCTTATACAGAGAGCTACGGATAGTGACAGGAGAATGGTTTTTTGAAGAGAGAGCAAAGCGCTTCAAGCAATCAAATCTTGGAACTGATGTTGTCAGACAGTCAATCCTTCACAAATTCCCAGGTAAGGACCTTGAGAGGGAGATTTGCTTGTGCTTTATATGTTCAAAACATTGTTTCTTGAGTGTTTGACTTCTATTTTATTCCTGACTGAAGTATAATCAGTATTTAAATCTTAATTTTTTATTTTTGCCTATACAGTGATTTATGAATAATTAATGTAATTCAGGAAAGGTCAGGCCTATATGAAAAAAAGTATTTCTGTGGAGGTAAGGAGCTGCTGAAAAACTCACGGTCCAAACAGGTGGGCAGTGTTGTTCAGCTGCAAAGCCCAGCAGCACAGACTCTGAAAGTTCATTCTCAGTTCCTGCCGGGAAGTGTGGCTGTATGGACAGATCTCATCCCAGACATTTTTTGCCTTTGGTTCTCTTATAGTGGTGTGTGAAAATCACTCACATTTTCTTTTTCAACTCTGAAGAAGAAAGGTAAATGTGAGCTCCTGTGCTGTTTGGGAACATGGGCTATATCCAGGCTGCCTGGTATTCAGACTTTCCTTTTGCCCAGGTATCTCAAATAAGCTGCACCTGCTCTTGTAGGTACAGTAAATTGTCTGTGTGTCTTGGCCAAGCACAGCCCAGTGTGTGTGAGCTGCTCTGGTGCCTTGCAAGGCACCACAGGATCATTGGTGTAAGAAATAGGAGTTTTTCCTGAATGATGATGGTTTGTACTCACTTAACTCCTTCACTGAACACAGCAGCTGTTAGGTTGGTTGTTTCAGGCATAGCATTTATGCCCAGTTTTATCCCTAGTTTGTAAGGACAGGGACTGGTTTACTGCCACTGGAAAAAATACATGGTGCAAACCTGCTCCTTGGAAAATACAGACCTTGCCAATATCTGTGCTTCAGAAGCTGTAAAACTGGCAAGTGCATAAATTCTCGATATTATATCAGTGGTCAGATGGGGTATTTAATGATTTTCTACTTGACAGATATATTGAAAAATGTATTGAAGCCATTTTCCCCATACCTTGCTTCTAGCTGAAAAAACCATTTTAATTATGAAAACATTCTTTCATTCAACACAGGAGATACTATACATTCCAAAATTAAATTTCAGGTCCTTTCGTTATTAAATATTGTCACTGATAAATTTGGAAGCATACTTCAAGACAAGAGCTGATAATGAAGAATATCTCAAGTTAGAGTTTTATTTTATTGCAAAGATCCCCCAAGGTTTTTTTCATTATCTCTTTTCATAGGTTGTTTGACATGTGTTGTGTTTTTCTGTGCAGAAGTTCACTTTTTATTTTCTTTCTCCCTCCACTGCAGACACAATTTCCAATGCAGATGGCGAAAGAACATTCAAAGATCAACCCCAAGAGAATGAAGAAAAAAAGCCAGATGTACCAGTCTGCTCCACAAATGGGCACAAATCTGTCTTCGGCAGACCTAGAAAGATTGGGTAAATCCTTGGGTTTTGTTGTTGGTTTTTGTATTGGTCTCTGGGTCTTTTTTTTTTTTTTTTTAACTGATAAATCTAAAAACAGCTGTATAAGGTTGGATAGATTTTCTTTGAGTTTTTCCAGTCTTCCACATCAGCCTCAAACTTCCCAGGATTAGAAACAGCCTTCATTTAAAGGCATGCTTACTATAATTAGATTGCTGTTTCCTAGGAAATGCAGCAGTAATTATCCTTCAGCTATAAAGGTAGCAGGAAAAAAAAAAAGTCAGTTTTACTTTTGGATTTTTCTTGTTTCTACTCAGAAGTTACGGAGTGTCCTTAAAGGCAGGCTTGCCAGAGAAGCAAAGCAAAACCATAATTTGTAGGACCTTTTATTTTCTGTGCACTGGTTAGTTTGGCTCATGAGACAATTTTCCTTTGAGCTCCCAGCTGTGCAAGTACAGCCTGAGAGTGTGTGTGTGACAATGAATGAACAGAGCTGCTGCTGCTCATCTTGCAGGGTTTAAGCCCAGTTTGGCTGTGCCCTCTGAGGGGCACTCACTCTCAGGGGACACAGGCAGATGCATCGACTCTGTGGTTGCACAAGTGGTTCTGACACAGCTTGAGGCCATTGAGTGCATGGGAAGAAAACCTGGATGGAAGTTCATGTCATGGCTGGAGCCTCCGTGGTAGCTGGAAAACTTTGTTTCTGTTGAAGGGAAGAACCACATTTTTATCAGGAATTCTAAAGATAGGGCAGATAGATGCTTTTCATATGCCTTTTTATTTTTATTTTTTTTAAATATCAGAGGAGAGATGAGAATTGAATTACCTGCTCCAGCAACCCCAGAAATCCAGAAATTAACACCAGTGATTTATCTCTCTTTAATATAGGAGGAAAGAGCATCAGAACACCTTTGGCCTCTCAAAATGTGGTGAACAGAGAACCAGCATAGAGAATCTCTGTAATAGACCTAGATTTTGCTCTGAGTCATGCTAAGTGGTAGTTATAGTAAGAAGGCATTAAAGTTTATTTTTCTTATCCTCCTTCCATTAAAATTCTTTAAGCAAACCAATTAGTCATATTTCCTTGCAAGAAACAATTGTTTTTATAATTGTTATTTGTTTTAGTGGGGCTTTTTCTGTTTGTGGTGACATTCCCCATAACAGAAATTCAATCTTACAAGAATTTGGCTTTTCCTAGTGTATTTGTGACCTCTTTTAGAAATATTTCATTATTGTTCCGCCTCCTTGCTTGCTTTTTCCCCCCTCACATTTCACATTTGTGTATCTCATGAGTGGATTTGTTTTAGCAAGGCTCTTTTGGGGCCAGCTGCTACTGACAGTGCAATGGGATAACTTATCAGTCTATTGTGCTTTGTAAGATAATGAGGGATACTATTGCTTTGTGAAATTTCATTTCTTTCATTTCTGTCCCATTTGGCCATTTTTTGCAGGGTAAGGGGGTGATGCTATGTTTTTAGAAATGGTATGTTTCGGCATTAGATGCATATAGTTCTAGAAATATCTAAAGAGAAAATGCATATAGCATAATTTTCTAGAGGAAAATACACACACTTAGTTAAAAATACTTAGCTAACTATAAACTCCCCCCACAAAAGAGATGAATTTTCACAAAAGGCAGTTCTGGTTCTATGCTGGAATAGAAGGAATGCTTTAGTGTTTTGGTGTCTTAAAATGCAGTTTGTAGTAAATACAATGTTTTATCCCCCCAGGAACCAGTTTCATAACCAGATTTGGTGCACTGTTGACCTTTATATCCAGAGCTGTCCATAGGTTAGACAGATGAAATTAATGGGCTATGCACATCACAACTTTGAAAATCTTTCATTCCCTATTTTCAACAGGAGGGTTATCAGGGCAGTTACCAAAGGAGAAATTACATTTGGAAAAGATGAAGGTGAAAGGAACAGAGGCTCAGAGGCTGAAAGTCTGCGTGGTGGCAAATCAGCTCCATGCTCTGAGAGGTGAGAGGAGTCTGGGGCAGCTCCTGGGGGTGTGTGCCAGTGCCCTGGGCTGCTCTGTCTCTTTGGATGCTCAGCATAAATGCTGTCTGAGAAACAGAGCTTATGCTCATAAAACAAACAAAAAACACCCAACAAACCAAAAAAATTGTCTCCACTCATCTCACTTTACTCTCCTCATGTTCAGCTGGTGACTGATGTCAGTACATTGTTTTTTTTTTCCTGGCTTTTAATTGATGAGTTGTGTTCGTGTTACAGAACTGAGGCTCTTTTTTTTTTTTCTTTACTAATTAAATGCTAATTGATTATAATTTACATTTTCTTCTTCAAAGGCTGTTTGACCTTCTCTTTCCATTATTATTGTACCAGTTATTTTATCATTCTTCTGGGCTTAAGAGATCTCTGCTAGTGCCTCTGATGGCATTATAAAATTCCAAAAGCAACATTCCTGTCATGTCCTACCTTCAAAACGAAGCCAAAAATCAGCTCACTCTTCCTTTTTTCAGTTGGATAGCCTACACTGGATATAGACCCACATTCTTTGCTCAGGTGCACACACTTAGAAATTTTATAATTTGCATTGAAAAATAATAATTTGCTGTAAATTCTAATAGCAGTTTCCTGTCTCTAGACTAGTGTTTCTGGGAAACTCCAAAGCGATATGCAGGAACAAAGGATAACAGGTAAAAGGAGCATCATGGAGTTTAGTACGTGCATAGAGAAACCTGTTTGTTCAAGCAAGAACTTGCTTCTCTTTGATACCTACAATTCAAATCCCAGCTTCTAGATGTTCTGCAAATGCCTAAAGCTGATGGTGGCAATCTTCTTGGCAGTTGATAATTTGATTTTTTTCCCCACTGGGTGCTGTAGCACCTACCAGCCAATCCAGCTCTCAAGCTGGTTGTTTCCTTTAATCCATCCAGTTCACTATTTTTTTTTTTCCACAGAGGTTATTAGGCCTTCTATATCTCACCAGATTCATACCTGACTTCGATGAGACCAGAAGCAGAATTTTTCCTGGTTTTCTGCATTTTCATTGAATAGAGTAGAGATAGGTGAATGATCTAAGAGACAAAACCTGAGGAATCTGGTGTCAGTGCTGCTTTATACTGAGGTTATACAATATTAGAAGCTTTCTCTGAAAGTTTACCAGGATAAGGACAAAGGGATGCTTGTGAGAGGTCTGTGCAGTTCTTTTTGTGTGCCAAACTACAAGAAAGTTAGCCTGCAGTTAACCATAAATGAAGCAATAATTGTGTTTGGGTGGTGAAATTCAGCACCTGATAAACTCTCTGTACAGATTTAGGAGTGAAGTAGTTTGTAAAGACAGCTTTTAAGTTTGATTGCCTTGGTTCACTTTCACATAAATCATCATTTTCTAGCTGTTTCCCAGAGACAGAGTGCAAGACTTCCTAAATTAGGGTCATTGACTCATTATGGCAATTTCTCTACTTGTCATCTCATTCTCACATGGGGAAATTGGTGTTCTGTGCCAAAGTCCCCAGTAACATTGTCAAAATTGGTAGTATTTCACCTACCAGTAGGGAAACCAAGTGAGAATTCTTATTATTTTAAAACATTTCTGTTTAAGAGAAGGTGTATTGAGCTGGGAACAGGGAAACCCAGACCATGAACTCACCTCTCCTACCAGTTTATTTCTACTCCAGCAAAAATATTTTGCTGCTGAATGCTGTACATGTTTTTGCTGCTGAATGAACTGGGAGGCTGCATCAGGTCAGGATACTTCTAGGAGAAATAGTGTGGGAATATCAGGCTCATTTACACGGCACTCCAGCCCACTGCACTCAGGTCTTGTCTACCATGAGGAGAAGCCTGGCACAGTCACAACACCATTTTTCTGCTGTCTACTGAACATGTATAAAACATGTCAAATCTCTCTCTAATAGCAGACTGAAATAAGAACTAGGGCCACATTTAAAAATCATTTTCATTGTTTAAAAAGTGCATCAGATTACCCTTTCTAACCCTCAGTGTTCACATGGGTTTAACAGAAAATGTTCCATGGAAAAAATTTTCACCTGTTTTGGTGTTAGACAGCAAGTGAGGTCTGCTGGTTACAGAAGATTTTTTGTCACTTTTACTGTGTGAAACCTCCAAGAACACCTGTCCAACCTTCTTAAATTTCTACACTGGTTGAATGAATGAATGAACTGGTTTGGGTATAGAGTCATAATTGCAACATAAACAGGATACTGAACAAGTCGGTGTTTTTCTGGAGCTAGACAGATGGAGACAGATACATAAAGAATTTAGCTTCTTGAGATAGTGCAGGCATTAAATTGGCTGTAGAAGTGTCCAGAAGTGTCATGTTATGTAGTTTCCCTTTACACCAATGGAGCAGGCTGGCAGGAATGTCTGCACGAGTTGTCTCTCCTCCTGCTGGATGTGAACGCAGTGTGGATTGAGCAGAGACAAGCACAAGAGCTGCCCTTTGGGCCATCTGCAGCTCTGGAGAAGCACTGACAATATTTGTACGACTTGTATGTGTAAAGCAATTGTAATTCATCTTTGCCTGTGTTTTTTCCTTCCAGGTGATCCCCCAGCCCATCAGGGCTCTGATATTCCCATACTTTTAGCGCAGCACTTTCTTGCAGCGGTTTGCTAGATGAGTTTGCTCAGAGCAATAACCCTTCTCTCCTCTGTCTCCACGCAGAGGCAGCACGCTTTCCCTGGGCAGCAGCAGTGCAGGAGCTGCTGCAGGACATGCAAGGGGCAGAGGCAGCGCTGCCCAGGCTCCGCTCAGCGCGCGCAGCATGACCATGGACTGCAGCGGGGTAAGGGCAGCTCAGGGGCAGCTCAGGGACAGCTGGCACCGAGCTGGGGTCTGCCCTGCTCAGCCTGACAGAGAAAATCTGATCCCTCCCTCAGTTCTGCTGGGGCCTGTGGAGATCTCTGCTGGAGCACAGCGCTTATCAGCGATGGGGGTTTGGTTTGGCAGGTGTTTCTCTTTTGTCAAAAATTTTGCTGTGGATGTCCAGCATTAGATAATGAGTTACAGATCCGGCACTGGGAGGCACAAGGGATGGGAACAAGCATTTTTTTGGCACTTTAGAGCCTGGAGTAAGTGCTGTGAAATGAGGACATGACTTTCAAGCATGCACAGTCCAGCATTTTCCCGCTGACTCCCAATGGGACCTTTGCAAGTCCAACACTTGCAGATAATCAGGCCAAACTGATTTTAGTTTTTTCTGGATTTGGGCACTGGGCTCTGCATTAATTATTCCACAGCACAAAATGTGTGATAAACACATTATCAGAACAATTCCTCTCGTGCTATTAGGGATCCTGGGAGATATTTACCATTAATGTTTGGAAAAAAGGTAGATGAGTGTTCAGATCAGAGCCTACTGAATGCATCAATTTTCTTTCTAACTTCCAGATACTTTACTTGGTCTAATGTGTTGTCTTTCCTAATAGAAACATAAGTTAGTGTATATGAAGAGCAGTTTTGGGAGCTGTAAACAAACAAATAGTTGTTTTATTTATATTCTTGTCGGCACATAGACTGACTTGTTTTCAAGTGCATTAGGTTTTTATTTTGTTTAAATCCATTTAATTTAGATGGAGTTACATTATTAGCTTTTCTTTTACAGGCAGGTAAGAGGCCACAATGATATCAAGGATATTGGCTTTATTTGAGGGATTGTACTGGCACGATTTAATTAATTCAAGTGCATTTGGTTTTGCCCTGGCTGAAATCATTATGCTAGTACAAAAACCACAGGTTTTGTCTCTTCTTTCTTTCATTAATTTTTTTTTTCTGATTTCTGAGCTGAGTGAGCTTCTAAGAGAGTTGTGTGTTTCTTTTGCCTGATACTTTCTCTGATTCTTCAGCTGCAAACTGAGAATGTAAGCAAGAATTGCATCTTTGTGCAAATTTTAGGCATCATCAGTGCTAAGCAAAGCAGATTAGACTGGAATCTAAATATATTCAGTAATAGACTGGATGTTAAAGGAGCTTTGGAGTTCTGGAATCTAATAGAAATTATGCTTTTATAAACTGATACGAATTATCTTGGGTTTTGTATTTATGGCATGTGCATTTTTGCTCTTGGGCAGGACACTGGCTTGGAAAACGGCGTGATTATCCCAGCAAGTGAAAGTGTACCTGAGGATTTAGTAAAGAAGCACTGCAGGAAGCCATCTGGAACACCTTCCATTGCAGTTTCCAGGGTATCTTTGTCATCAGGCAAGTATTTTCTTCTTTCTGGCAGCCTTTATTATCAGAGGATTATGCCCATTCTTGTGAATCTGCTCTTTTGGTTCTTAAATATATGTTGAAAGACCAAATGTAAGTTTCATAAATTTGTTCATTCTGAAAACATGTCCCTTTTACTAATCAAGCTCATACCCCTTCGCAAGTTTTGCATTAAAGAATGGTAATCCTTACCCCAGAATATTGGTGCAAAGTTATTGTTAGGTACACCACATGCTCTTAGAGTTGTTACAAGACTTTATTCACAACTGCATGTTGTTCAGTCATTCTCTGTGTGTCCCCCTGTATGAAATACCTCCTGTAAAAATATTACTCTGCTGCTGCCATTACATTTCACACCCACTTTGCCCAGAAGCAAATCTGGGAGACAATGAGTGTTCAGCGAACAAGCCCCTCACAGACTTCTTGTCTGTTCATTTTTATATGTGATGCTCTGAACCAGTCAATTCATCAGCAATTTACCTCATTTTTTGGAGGCTGGTAGGCAGAAAGGGCTCACACAGCAAGGTGCTGTCACAGCCACTTTGCAGTAGTGGTGGGAGATCCTCTTTTTCCCCTCTGAAATAGGAGGCAGGAGCATCCTGCACTCTTCTGCTTCCCCAGGCACTCAGCTGGCTTCCTGCAGGCTGATGGAGTGGGTTGGGTTTACAGCTTCTCTCTGAAACACAGCAGGACTCACTTCATTGCAGCTGGATTTAGCCCTAAGCAGAAACCTAGAGATGTATCCCACAGAGCTAATCCGAGGAGGGAATGTTCCTTACCTCAGACATTTCAGCTTGGAAGTGTCAGAGCTTCCTTGAGAATATTGTTCAGTGCAGCTCCAGGCAGAGGTGTTACAGGCGGCTCCTTAGGAAGCAAAAATTCTCCTGTTCCTCCTACCTTACAAAATAAAAGTTTCTTGGTAGATAAGAACTGACCTCGTGTTACCAAAGCAGATGGGTGCTGAGCAAAACTGCAGCAGCTTGGGATCAGGCTCAGACTGTGCATTTGTCTCTGGCAAAACCCAAAGGACACTCAGCTCAGGAGCGTGACCTTTCCTGCCACATCAGCTGTAGAGCTGGTAGAAGATGAACATTAAAAACCTTACAGATTCCTACCTGCAGGATCCAAAAGTTCTATCTTCCCCCTGTTTTCTTCCCAAATACATTGAAACTGTCACACAAAAGATTTATATTGGGAGGACTAAGAGGCCTTGGAGAAAGTTTTTTCTATGTCTTATGCTGTGGAGTGGATGAGAGACTGAGAGAAACTGCTGGAGCTCTTGAATCTATTTGTTTCCTCCTAATGTCTGCACAAGGAACACTGGTAATGGCAGAAGTACTTTCTACATCCATCTGTATCCCCAGCTCCTTGAGTCTGATGCAGATGCTGTGGTGGTGGTGGTAGATGTGACAGCCACTGTGGACAGTCAGTTTTGCAACATTCCAGGCTGACAGACCTACCAGAGAAAGTCAAATCTTGATGATCTATGGTATCATCCACAGAAGACAATCACAGTGGATAAATAAATAGTACAGGGGTAAAATTATTGCCCAGAAGTTTGAGCAGCACCAGAAAGCGTATTTCTCCATTTGTCATAGTGATGTTCAATTGCCATAGTTTTTGGCAGATAACTAAAATATTGCTTTAATTTTTTTTGTTAAAAAAACACTGGGGTTGGGTCAATACTTGGATGGGAGATGAAATGGAATATTTCTGTACAAACTATAGCAAACATTTAAATCGTTTTTGTTTCCCAGATCGCAGCCGATCTGAGATAGATTTGAGTGAATCTTTCTCTGAAGGAAATGAGGACACCCTGAGCATAAGAAGCAAATCTGTACCTAGTGCCTTAGATCAGGAATTGGTGAGTTATAAATATGTAAATGTTCATCTGGTGGAAATTTGGTTTGTTTGGACCAATGAAATCAGGACTGTGTGTGTATCCATATAAAATATGGGTAAGGCAGGACATTCTTTCAGGGATATTTAATGAGTTTTTTAATAGTGTCATTTTCTGAGTATGGTTGCTGTAGATTGATTTCAATGAATAATAATGGTTCCAGTTTGTTGTTAATTTGCTGGGTGTTTGAGTTCACAGATGAAAGAAACCTAACCTGAAAATAAATTCCAGGCACTAAATTGCATATGCTCAAAAATTCTATTAATTCATATTTTCATAAGTTTTAATTTTGATGCTGAGAAAGTTCATAGCTTAAAGGCTTTAATCTTCGTCTGGTTTGGTTTTCTACTCATATATATTTTTAGCAGAAAGACCCAATTTTCTGTTCTGGCAATCTTGCTTGGCTCATCTTTCTGTTGACTCCTCCATGCATCTCCATGCCTTTTTTTGTGCATTCTGTGGACTGCTTTTCCTGAAGTGGTTCACAGCTTCCATCTCCTCCTATGCAAATACCCAAGATAGGCAGTTTGCAGATGTGCATCAATGCTATAAAAGAACATCCAAGCTTATTAAATATGAATCAGGGGGAAAAAAGTTATTTAAATGATTCTTTCTCTAATCACAGTGTGTTCTAAAGTTTCCAAATGTGTGCCTGTAGCTTATGCATTTTGCCTGTCATCATAGTCCCTCCCTTTCATCTGCTCTTTCCAGAAGAGCTTTGGCCATGGCAGATGTCTCCCCTTCTTGTACTGCTGAAATTTGAGTCTTGGTGGAAAACCATGTGTTGGGATTTCCATCTTTTTGAGGATTAGCAGCAGAGAATGTGCCTGCAGCATTGCTTTGGGTTAATCTTTGAGGAATTAGCAAAAGATCTTCCTGTTTGTCAGGTGTAGGTGGAAGAACCACTTCAAAAATAAGTGATTTATTTTTAAATTGTAATAAAGAAAAAAGATGTGTTCTTTGTTAAGAAACTGGAAAATAATGCAGAAGAAAAGCACAAAATAAAAAATGCACACTCTGTATTTCTTTATATCTGTTCTCAGCTCTAATTGACACTTACAATTTAGATATTTCTCTGAGGCAGCTGCCAGAGATGACAAATCCAGAGAGGTTTTCTGTTCTTTAATTTTTGTCTTCTGAATCAGAGATTTTGTTTTATATTTCTTTCTTGCTGACTCTGAATGAAATTTTAGATTGAATCTCTGGAACTCTGCATCTTCTTTGCTAGCACAGGAGACCTCTCTTGTGGCATAACCTTGATTTAGCTGCTCTCGAGTCTGGTGCTAATTCCCCTTTCAAATTCATTCATAACAGGAGTCAAGATCTCTGATTTTACCCATACCCTCGCTTTCCCTGCCTTGTGAAATGAATTGATTTTGTGTTGCCATATTCATTTAGGGTACTTTGTCTCACAGGAGTCCTTCAGAGTCTTGTCCCATATTCATTATGGATGCAGTGGTTTGAGATAAAAGCTGTATTCCTGCTGGAATTTAGTTTATTTGATGCTTGCATGTAAGAGACAAAAAGAAAGGTATCTGATGGTGGTAACAACAGCTCCTGCAGCCTGAGAAAAGCTGGAGTTAAACTTCCTTTCCTTCTAGCTGAGGTCCTTCAGTCTCTTACTCCTGGGTGGTGGGAGTGGTGTGGGAGATGCCACATGCCAATAGGATGTACAGCTTGCTGGAATTTATCAGCTGAAAGGATGGGAAAAGGCTTTTAGCTGTTTTGCTCCCACCTTTATCTGGGAAACCCATTACCCAACAGAGAAATCAGCTGGAAAATTGAATTCATATTTTCCTTCTCCAACTTAGTATTGCTTTTGAAAATGAAAAGGGACAAGCCCCAAAACCCACATGGTGTGGCAAGGAGCATGGGGAAACAGCTAAACCCATTGTTAAATCCAGGTGTGAGCACCTTTTCTAGAGAGGTGTGCGCTGAATCCCCCACCAAGGATTGCTCACTGCATGCTCAGCTGCTTTCTTGGCGGTAATTGGATGATGCCTTTTACAGCCCCCACTGGAGGCCATGAGATTAATATCCCACTAGGTCTAACTTTAATGGGCTAATAACACCAACCAATTACATAGTTGCAATTCTGTAACACCTCCTGAGAAATATAATCGTTGTGGTGCAAAATAAATTAAGAGTGTAAGTTAAATGTTGACCTTTTTAAAAAAAGTTTTAGATTTCTGCTTGCAGGCAAAAATTGAAATTCAGCAGCTGTTAGGACTCTGTGAAGCAATGTTAATATTTGAGTGTCTGAAATACCCCAATATGAAGATGTTGCCTTACTATTTTTTCCTTGTGTTTAATTATTTTGGAGCAAAAATGTAGCATTGTTTATTTTCAAATTCCCTGGTATGCATTCAACAGTGTAAAGGAAAGAGTTTTTAATGTATAGAATTGCTTCTTCCAATCCCCTAGGCAAATAAGAAAACTCTATTCTTGTTCCAAATTTAAAACTAGACTACATCACCTGACATCTGATCTCAGTGAGGGGAGGAGAAATTAGACGTGGAGTGGTAGGGGTTTTCTTGTTTGTTTTGTTTCAGGCTTTTGGGCAGTTTTATTTTTGAGTGCCTCTCTCCCTGAAGTAGTTTGTTCTGTTGTGCCTTGGTCTCCAAGGATTTTTCCTTTCATTTAGTATAAGATATCTATTACTTCTTTTTTTAGTTTTTATTTTTCCTTTTTTTTTTTTTTTTTTTTTTTTTTTCCTGTGGGGTGCTAACAGCACCTTCAACAGATTAGAAAAATAAGAGACCAGCAGAACAAGCTCAGGGTAAGAACACGAAACTAAGGGTTTTCTTCAGTATGCAAATTTTGGTGAGAGCTTGTTCTGATTTCCCTCTGCTCAATATTACATATGCAGTAACAATTGGAAAGCATTTATAGAAAATCACTTTTAGGTGGTTTCATCTCAGTTCAGTCACTGGAGCAAAGGAGAAGACAAGTGACAGCCAGTTTTATGTAAAGTATGGCAAATGTGCTGCAAATTTTTTTAATGTTAACTGTGAATTCAACTCTCCAGCAGCATTTCTCCCTGCTGTTTTTGCTGATTAGCACAGAGGTCTTTGAGACTCCTGAATTTGAATAAGGTGTTTGTCTGTTTAGTTTCAAAGAGTGAGAGAAACTAAGCAATAGAGATTGAGGTAGGTCAAAAGGTGAGGTTTTTATAGCTACAAAGCAGATACAAGGAAATTGAAAGTCTGACTTCCATTAAAATTAAAAACAAAGTCTTTCAAATATACTTATCATAAGGCTTAGGGAAACACTGAGATTTCCAAGCTATGTGTAATAGGATTATAATTGTATTCTGGCATTTTTTTCCTGTTATTTTAAGTAAAAGTTAAGAGTCCAATTAGGACCATCAATCACATTAAAAATTTGGTTTAGATTTTGCTTCACTGCTGTGTTTAAACGATGAGGATTTTTCTGTGTATAGGTTAAAGATGCTAAACTTCAGTCTTGCTTATCAAAACTCAAGCACCTATATGAAACTGTGCAGTTACTGATTTTCCACCTTTTTATTTTTAATACACTGCAGAAATTTAATGCTTTTTTAAAATGCTTACCTTGACAGTGTAAGCATTTAAATGATACCACGAAGTGTATGTGTGAAGATTCCTGAAAGCACAGCTGTCTCTTCTGCTTACACTCTATGTCTGTGCAGAGATGTGGAAAATGTGAGACAAAATTCCTCTGCAGAACAGAATTCTAAGGCATCCAGCACCATCTTCCTATAGGGGAAAACTTGTGAACCAAAATTTAGTGATAGAGACTGATCAAATACAGTGCAGAACACAACAACTAAAATGCCTGTTTGTCATTTAGGGCTATCTGGATGAAACAGAAGAAGATATTGATGACATAGTGGCCTCTTGTTATCCAAGAAAACATGAACATATGACAAGTGGATTATCAACAGTAAGCTCTTGTGTAGAAAACATCCATTGTCCTGCCACAAAAGGCCATATTTCCTCCAGAAAGGAATTTATTTCATATCACATTCATCTTTCATTCTACACTTGAGAATCATCTTTTAATATTCAGATAGACTTTCTATTATATTATTAATGCTGTTCAAAGCTAAGATGCTGTTCTCTGCAGGGCATGGAAAGACAAAACTATTTTGCATACTCATTAGCAGACTTCCTCGTATGCTTAGGTTATTATCAAGCTTACATATGGAGAAGGCAAACCAGAGATGTTTGCAGTTTGTGACTGCTCAGCTTTGCAGAAGAGCACTTGATCTTAATTAAATTGAGACAAAGAGAACAAGGATGTGGGGGGAATTTTCCTTCTCAAAATGCTTTCTGATTTTTTAGGTTCTTGGGACACAAACATTTGTCTGTGTGTTTGAATACATCCCACTTCAATGGAATCATTGTCCACCCCCAACCCAGCTTCTCTCATTCTTCATGGCATGATTGCTATGCCAACCACATCTGGAAAGTATTTTCCTTTACTGCAGGAAAGAGGTGCTTGGGGATTAGGTGGGTGACAATAAAGGGATGGCTGCACCTGATGGTAGCAACAAAATTGGTCTAAGAAAGCTTCTGCTGTTCGTCATGCAGTCTGTTATTCACTGGGAAAGACAACAGATACTAAAAGCAGCCTTTAACATGTTGAGTTTATTACTCTCTGCTGTGTACCTCATTTTTGGGATCTGTGGGCAACTGGTAATATCTTCAGAGAGTCCTCTCTGGCCCCTCTTCTTTATGGCTTGTGTCTAAGAATAGCTCTGGACTGCACAAAGCTGCAACAAACTCTGTGCAGTGTGTGAGTGCTGAAGAGGATGAAGATGAGTCTGAATACCAAAAGGGAGGAGAAGATAAGGTCTGTGATAATAACTAAAGGACTGTCCCTCCTAGGCTGCACCCCCATTAGTCTCTGTGCAAGCAAGGCCAAGGGAATCCCCAATGAAGCTCTTGATCCCAAAAAACAGAGTTGGCTAAATCCAAACTTGGCTTACACAGAGAGAAGAAAGGGCTGAGAATATTAACACCACAGAGCATTTTGATGTCTTAGATCTGGCCGTGTCAGACCATTTTTCCTGTGATTTTTGTAGCTCACAGACACAGCAGGGAGTGCATCCCTCCACCCCACGCCAGACTCGAGCGCCTGTAGCCTGTGGACCCTGGGCTAATCACACCCATTTAGCCAAGGCTGGCAATGACTCAGCCTCCAAAGCTTGCTGGTCCCAGGGATTTTATAGACACAATCATTTTCATTTCCTCTGAATACTGATAGGAGGGTTGCTGGGGCTTAAGTGTTTTCTCTGTTAGCCACTAATTAAGGAGCTGCATTTAGAGATCCTGCCCTGTGTGCTTCAGGCAGCATTCTGTCCACGTCTTGGGTTTTGTCCTTTGCTGTAGATTTCCCTCTGACCTTTTTCTGAAGCAAAGTGCAGCTGTTCCAGTGCTGTAGGTTTGAGATAATCTCACATCTCAATGCTCCCATTTCTCTTTATTCACCATGACATGATTTTTAATGTCACTGCATGCAATGTTATGGCAAAGTTGTGAATGGCCAGCTGCTTCTCCCTGCAAGAGCAGGGCAATTTTACAGGTTCATTTCTTTATTCCCCTCAAGTGTGTTGCTAACATTTCCCTATCATACTTTTACCTTCACTTTGATTGTTTTAAGACTTTCAGCCTTCTTGCACAGTATTTTCTTTTATCCTGTGGGGGTCAAATAACTGTTAACTATTAACTCACATCAAAATAATGTTATTAATGAGTAGTAGACTCATAACTGTATTATCTCTTCTCTTCTCTTCTCTTCTCTTCTCTTCTCTTCTCTTCTCTTCTCTTCTCTTCTCTTCTCTTCTCTTCTCTTCTCTTCTCTTCT
>PYHW01010003.1:4140245-4185169 GCA_013186435.1 Turdus rufiventris | reverse complement strand
TCTCTTCTCTTCTCTTCTTTTTTCTCTCCCTCTCCCTTGAATTTAAAATAAGTATGTCCAGTCAAACAATTAATATTTGATGAAAAGAAAGGAATATCACAAAGGATAAAATACATGGAATCTACCTGCAACATGAATGAGCAAAAATGGAAGTGGAAAGTGACATTGAGGAGAAATTGTATCTCAGTTTAGTCTTGTATTTTGTGTTTTCCCAATGCTATTGCATGAACTGACTTTAGTTTTCTCTTCATCCTCCTCATATTTGTGTGGTGTTGTCAAGACCCACCACATCAGTGAGACTACAATGTTCCAGTGCTTTACTGTAGAGCTAAGATATGATGCAAAACAAATATAATTCTTAGTGAGGTATCAGAATGAGACTCTGCATCCTTCATATGTTGTTTGCTACTTACAAACAGGAATGTGAGTATTTGCCTTTAGGATTTTACATTTATAATTTTCTTCGTGGTTTGCAAGCAGTTCAGAGATTGTGTTTGCATAAATTCAAGGGTCAGGACCATCTATTTGTTTTGGACCTTCTGTCATGGCTTTTTTCTCCCCAGCCATTTATCCTGTGCTTACACAGAGATTGAGGAAAAAAGTATTTAGATTGGAGAGAGAGAAGTCTTTGGAGTAGAAAACTACTCATCCACCTCCTTGTATTGGTATAACATTGGGGATTTTTTCTGAAGTGGGCATGCAAATCATTGCAGGGATAATTTAGGCATTTTTAGCACATACTGGACTGGTTAAGTTCCCTAATAGTGTAAAAGGATATTTTCATGTATTTTAGGGGCGGAAATATAGGAATGGTAAAAGCTGGAATTTAGCTTGAGGCATGTTAGAAATTGGGGGAAATATATCACATTAGTTGGTATGTGTTGATAATTCTCCAGTAATTTTTAACCAGTACAGTGAATGGAATTTCAGACAATTATAAAAAAGGATTAAAAGGACAAGCATTTCTCTTTCTTTCCTTTTTTTTTCCTTTTTTCCTAATTAAGGATAAAGCCAGCCAGCAGAAATACATCCAAAACACCTTTTTTAGCTGTTTATTTTTCCTACATGGGTTAAAAAACTAAATTTACAGATAACAATCACTTATATAAAACTTTTTCCTGTCTGTTGTTGTTTACCACATTGACAGAACTGTTTATCCCTTGAGCCTTCTGTGCTGCAGGGCCCTTGGGCAGGGCTTTGTCACAAACCAATTCTTTCTGTGTCCTTTCCCTGGACTGTGCTCTTCCCTGCAGCTGGCAAGGAAGGAGATGCATCAAGACACAGTCGGTGAGATCCTGCTCTAGCAAGCAGAGGAGGGAAAAATCTGTCCTCCAATAATGAATTAATGGATTTTTTTCCCTGAGAGTGACATGTTTCAACATTTTAGTGCAATGGTCACCTATTCTTATGAGCTCCACAGAGAAACTGCTCTTTCTTATAAAGGCATTGGTGCTGCAAATAGTAGAATGCTTAGATTTTGATTGGCTTCAGGGAGGATTGACATGCACATGGACATGTAAATGAGAAAAAATTCAAATGTAATCCAATATGAATTAAAACCTGCTGAGCTACTCTTCTAAAATATATTTTTTTTTGTTTTGATACAGAGGTTACCTCATTTTCATGTAATTACTTTGAACCGTGCATCCTTCAATACTTGAAATGTATGGAAAACACAACATTTCTCTGATTTGGTGATATCTTTTTCTTTCTTTCTCACTGTGCTTTGCAATAGAAACTTCTTTTTCCTTTCCGTATGGATAAAGATTTCTCACTACACTTATTCTTTCTTATTGCAGCAGTCTAATGCTCTTATCTCTTGCTCTTTTGCACTGCCTTCCTTAAAGAACTCCCCAGAAGGCTCTGAAAGAAAATGGACATATTTAAATGTTCCTGAAACAGATGGTGATACTGTGAGTTCTCCTGAATCCTCTGCTCTAGCTTTTTTAAAAAGTTTCTCTCTCCTTTCTCCCTTTTTGTTGAAGACTGTACCTGTGTGTCTCCTATATGTCAGAATTTAGGTGGTTACATGTTTTGGTTTTGGAGCAGTCTTGTTCAATGACTCAAAAGAAAATGTGCACCAGATTTCTCAAATGCCTTTGATTCTGGCAGTGTGTGTATTTCTTCAGTTTTCTTTAAAAAATATTCAGTTTCTTCCTAATTGTAAACTTTTGGAAGAGGGAATCCTTATAGCAGTACTCTGCATCTTATGAGTGTGAAGGAAGAGGGATTGAGGGAAAAAAAATTGTGATGTTAATGGTAAAATTTTTTGACTTTGCAAAATTTACAGCAATGGGGTGGGGGGTGAATTTTGCTCATTCTTTTAGAATTGTTAATGAGAGACAGGTCCCACTTTAAAGAAATATGGTTTTGTACTATATCCACTATGGGAAGCATCCTTGTAAGTTTTCCTAAGGGCTCTGTCAGCAGTTGTCTTATGAGACTCAGTAAAAATGAGGCGACCAGTTGAGCCAGAGAAGTGATTTTTAATTTTTTTTTTTTTCTGCTTGGAACTTACATAAGCTTAACATTTATGTAGCCTGTCTGCTCTTCAGTTCATACATTAATTAAAAGGTGGTAATTTAGATTTAGTCACGTTTATAAATAGGTTCGAGTCTTGCATGGAAAAACATCTRTCTAGACATTTAAACTACTATTAACTACAGTTCTTATTCCCTGTACATCAAATCATGGCAATTCCATTCTATGATATACCTGTTTCCATAGCAAGTCCTAAAAAATCTGACAATATTGCAAGGCTGTAGTTTTATGTAGGAAAAAAAAAAAAAGCAGCAGATTTTGGAGAAGAGGAATGTGTTTCAGCCTCTGAGCCCGTTTTCTGTTCCCCTCCAGACGAGCATTAACAGCATGATGAGTGTGTACAGTGAAACTGGTGACTATGGCAACGTGAAGGTCAGCGGTGAAATCCTCCTCAATATCAGCTACATCTACAAAACAGGTGCCCTCAACATCCTGGTGAGGAGCTGCAGGAACCTGGCCATTGCAGACGAGAGGAAGCACAGAACCGACCCGTAAGCAAGAGAAGAATTCCCTTGAGCTCTGCTGGGGCGTCCCCAGCACATCCACCCTGACTGGACCCAGGGCTTGGGGTCCAAGCCTGAGCATTCACAGGACCCAGCTGCTACAAGCAGAATTTTGTTGATGGCTGGGTTTGGGTTCCATGTGGGAAGGGCATTTCCTGTGTGCTTCTTAGGACAATATGTGCCTGTTCTGGGGAAAAAAGAAAAGGTTATTTAAATTGCCAACCTGTTTGATAGCAAAAAGATAAAAAAATATGAAGGAATAGGCAAGCAGCATTGAATTTCCTTTTACTTCTATTATCAAAATAGAAGAATATGAGAGGAGTGATGCTCTGGAGGCAAGGATTAATGGAAATAACTTTGTTTTCGTGTGCTCATAGATGTACTTTGCAAGCACCATGTTTTCTGAGTTTCTCACTGTAGTTTTCAGTATAGTATGCAACCTCTTTCATCAGAAAGCATTAATTAATGTCTCTAATCATGATTAATCTATGATATATGAACCATGAGGTTTGTAATTATCTTGTATTTGTAGTGTATATTTTGTCACATATGACCACTTGGTAATCAGAGATGGTAAAAGTAATCATAGATGGCAAAAAGGAAATTGTTTGGAAAGCTTGTTGCATTTCTCAGGATAAATAAATTAGTTTAGCTCTGCAGTTTTTTTATTCTGCTCTTATCTGACTAACAACACAATGTTTAGGTGAAGGCCACACCTCTCCATGTTTTGCATGTTCTCTGTTATGAGTGTACACTCTTTACACTGCAAAAATTAATTTCCTCATAAGCTATTGATGCAGCAATGCCAGATCTTTGCTCAAACTGGTCTTTTTCTACTCCTTGCTAATATTTTTCTCCTTGCCCTGCAGATATGTCAAAGCCTACCTTCTGCCTGATAAGTCCCGCCAAAGCAAGCGCAAGACCAAAATTAAAAGTAACAGCACCAACCCAGAATTTAATGAGACACTAAAGGTGAGAACAGTGTCCCTCTCAGGCTCTGATGAATGTTTCACTTGTGCTCACAGGTTTTTTTCTAGATGTCTTCCAGTACAGGGATTAGAATTTGGAACAGATGTCTCTAAAGGGAAGGTGTTTAAGGAAAAGCATTTAGTAAACCTATGAGTTGCAATTTCTGGATTTCAGCATTAAGGAAAGTTAAGGTTTTGTTTGGTTCTCCCCTTAACAGTTAAAAATTCTATTAGTTTCCATAGATCTGTTTCAAAACGGTTGATGTTCCCATCTAGCTGAGCTTAGAGATGTTAAAAGCACCTTAAAGATTTATATGTCTGATGCTAAAATAAAGCCAGATTAGAACTTCCTGTCTAACTGATTTTGAAGAGAAATAACATTTTTCAGTAAGATCTGAGTTGTTTTGGAAGCTTTAACTTATTTATAAAGCAGAACTAATTTTGAGAAGAAAATGTCAGCAACTGCTTCGCTATTTGTCTTCCTAAAAACCTGTGGTGAAGTTCATTTTCTGTTGTGATGGACTTGATGCGCTTGAGGACACAGTGCCCACAGCCGTCTCCTTCCTTGCCCTTTACCCACCCCCACTGGAGAACTCTGAACTCTTCTGAGCTCCTCACAACTCACCTCCCTGGCCCTGAGGTGCAGGTGGGAATGCTGGGGCTGCTGCCCCATCACTGCCTCTCTGGCACCTTGACCTCAAGGCTCCTGATTACTCCCTTTCCTACCAATTCTAGAGTTATCCAGCAGGCTCATTAAAGCAGAAACTCTTTTTAGTTTCTCCTGAAATATATATATATTTAATTTTAGTTAAGTTTTAAATAAGTTTCCTATAATAGAGGCAAATAGATGTTCCCTGGCTGGTGTACTTGGCTTAGCCTGGCTACAAAACCATTTTGAAGGTGCACACTCAGTCTGGCCATGCTGCTTGCCAAGACAGAACCTTTTTACAACCTCATTTTTAAGTAGTATAAACTTAAGGCTTGCCTGAACCAGGAAAAAATAAAATATTAGACTTCATTTATCAAGTAATATAGCACTAAACATAATGGCTGGATGAAGATAGGACATGGAAGTTTCTCAAAAATACAGATTGTAACAAAAGGGGGTTACTTGAAATGTGCATAGATGAGGAAGAGTTGTTCATCCCAACTGAAAATCCTGTTAAAAAAAATGAAGAGAGAACGAATTAAATCTGTCTTGTATCTTCCCTCTTCGGCTTTTACTCCATCCTTGCAGAATATGAGGTTTCTCACAGTTGGCATTATAGATATATCTGTACATAATTAGTCAATTGACTTGACTATTTCAGTTTTTGGAGGGTATTTGTCCACATCCAAATATTGTTCCTGATGCAAAAATAAGACATCTGGGGGTCTTCAGCTAACACTAGAAGCGTGAATGGCAGGGAAATAATGGGTTTTTTGCTAAAAGTAAAGCACGAAGAGCCAGAATTCCATATTTTCTGTGAATTTGCTAGACTACGATGTGTTTTTTAATAGTTTTGATATATTAATAGCTAGAGATGAGTTTTTTAACTCTCATTTAAAATCAAACAATGGTTTCTGATAGACTCTATGCATGCCTTGCAGATGCTGCTGTACATGTTTTCAAAACAATTTTTTGTAAGCTGCAAAGAAAAAATTTGAAATGAGAGGATGCTCAGTGTTCAGCAGACTCTCTTTAGAGGTGAAAGAACTGGTGGGGTTTCTTCTTTTTGTCAGCCTAGAGGTTAATCTGCTTCTTTGACATAAACTTGTAGGGAATTAACAGGATCATATTTTTAAGCATCATAATTTACTTCATATCCGTAAATCCCCAGTAAATAATAAAAAAGTCATAGTAGTGATAGTAACATAAATTATCACTGGATGTATACAGCAGGGAAAGATTTCACATTAACATTCTGAGCTTTCTGGCTAGATCAATCTTTTTTGCAAGGAAAACAAATCTCTTTCATGCTCCATTTGTTAACTGCTGTGGGCTTGGTGAAACTGAGCTAGAGCCATAAAAGGCTGAGTGGAAAAAATGATTTCTGCTTATTCTGGGAGTTTCTTTTTCTATTTTTCTGTTGGTAGTATGTCATCAGTCACTCACAGCTGGAAACCAGGACCCTCCAGCTTTCTGTCTGGCACTATGACAGGTTTGGACGCAACAGCTTCCTTGGGGAAGTGGAAATTCCATTTGATTCCTGGAACTTTGAAAATCAGGGCGATGAGTGGTTTGTGCTCCAGCCCAAGGTAAGGATTTCCAGGACTGGTGAAAGTGCTGGGCAGAAAATTTAGCAAGAGTTAGCTATTTTTTCCTTTGGAACTTGTTTATAAAGCAGGACTTTATAAGTGTCTATTATGGCAATAAAAAAAAAAAATTACTTGTTCTTAATTCAGTAAAAGCTTACTGGTTTTAAAATCTTCTTGAAAATTTCACATATGATTGGCTACTTTAAAAAAATAATAATAAAAGAACTTTTAAATAAACCTTAAATTCATCCTGTAATAAAATCCAATTAAAAAATGACCTAGTAAATACATTAATTTTTTATAATAGCACATAAAACAAAGAACTTTCCTACCATTCACCCCACCCAACCCTTAAAAGGATATTAAAGAAAAAAGCCTTTATTTTTTTTTCCAGTTCAAAGTGCTTTACACCTTTCAGATGTGTCAAAACAACTTCTTAATCTCCATTCACCTTAGCTACAAAGGCACAAGATAAGGCTTCTGAGACAGCAAACGAACTGGTCTGTGAAACAGAGCATGCCCTAGACTTAGTGAGGGATAGGGTGACTTCTGTGCCCAGGGCTCCCCTGCTCTGGCAAAGGTGTTTCTTTTTGAAGAGATTCAAAGAGCTTTGTAAACTAGAGGATTAAAGGCTTCTGTCTTGCTTGCTCCTGCAGCAGCCATAATCCTCAGGAATTCCAGGGGTTTAGACTGACATTTAAAAAAGTGTATTTTTCTAATTGCAAAAAAAATATAAGAAGTGCATCTAATATTGTCCAGATTTTCTGGATGATTTGGTTTTTCTATGTTCATTACATTTAAGGAAATAATAATATTATCTTTTGGGTTTCAGGAAAGTGTATAATTTTTGCCTGTCAGGTCGGAAATGGATCTGTTTGCTCTGTAATTAATTTCTAGGTGATTTCTTTTAATCCTAACGGGAAAATAACCAAAAAAGTCATGAAGCTCTCCTGCTCAGGAAAACATATAAGGCACTAAGCAGTTCAGCCAGTCCAGCTGGAAGGTGGTACCTGATTATTTCCAAACCCATTAAAAGGATTTTTAAATTACTTCTTTTACTGTCAAAGAAAGCAAACACAGAATTGGTCTTGTCTGCCTCCTAAGTTGTTGCCAATAATGTTTCTAAACTTAAAACACTACTAAAGTTTTTGATCAGCAAGGATGATATTTAAAAATAAAAAAGAAAGAAATCAATTATTGCTTTTTGACTTGACAAAAAAATGAGGCACTGGTCAATAGCCACACAAAATACACATTGTTCTCCTATATGGACTGCCTGATAGAGACAGGAATGAAGAAATGGCAATCAAACATTTTCTGGGATTTATTACAGTGCTTTGTTTGTTTTATCATGAATCATTTAGCTGCTTCAGTGAAAAGGTTGGAGACTTGAAGACGTGTTTCTTCTACGAGCATTGAGAGATCTGTTTACCAGAGGAGTGTGGTTAAGTCAGAAAAAATAGAGAAAATTTTTCTGTGGCTAAAGAGGGGACAGAGTACAGAGTTGTGTTTTATGTGGGTTTGGGGGAGAGGCTGACAATTTTTTTTTCTGACATTAGGACTTACACCATTGCTTGTCCATTAGTAGAACTAAATAAAAAATAACCTTTGATGCCTTTATGGGCAACTTGATCCTAAAGGTTCTTAGTTTAGGCCATAAGTGAGCTGCCTGACTGGCAAAATGCAGGTGTGCAAATTATTCCACAGCTGCTTTCTACAGGTTTTCTTTAGTTCTTTGTTGTACCAGCTGGCACTGGACACTGTGTGAGACAGGACTGTTTTCCTCAGCAGCAGCACTGCCTGTGTTGCTCTAAAAATGCCTCTAAGTCACAACAGGGCCCTGTTGCCATGACTAAAATTGCTTTGTTCTCTGTCCCATCCTTGGGTGCAGACTTAGCCCCAGTGAATGTGGCCAGTGCCTCAGCCTGGAGTCTGAGGTGAAGGCAATGCTGAGTCTCTGCTTACACCTTATGAATTCCTGGTGGGGTTTGTTGCTTGTTTTCTCTTGGTAAAAGCATTTTGGCCTTCATGGGGTGTCAGGAAACAAGCTGAATACATCTCACAGAGATGCAGTCACAGGTCAGACATTCCTCTCTAAACAGTTCTTTAAAGGCTTCTGTGCTACCTCTGTGCTGGAGGATTCTCTCCCTTTATCCGCATCTTTGTCCCTCTAAAGAAAGATCTGCTCATTTGTACCCAAACCCAAGCACTGAAGCATGCACAGAAATCACATCACAGAATCCCAGGATGGTTTGGGTTTGAAGGGACCTTGAAGATCATCCTGCTCCAATCCCCTGCCATGGGCAGGGACAGCTCTCTGGGCCAGGCTGCCGAGAGCCTCTGAGTAGTCCCACCTCCATCAGTGGAGTTAGATCTCTCTGGGTTGCATCCAGTGTTTCCAAAATGTAGTTTCCAACTTCTTACAATGTGAATGGAAGTTCAGCACCTTGCCAGCAAAGGCTTAATATTATTTTAACAAGGATGGATTAAAGAGCATTGGTTGCATTCTTCTGGGTAAGATTTGAACATTTATATAGAAAGATGTAGAAATGCAGAAATAGCAGCTGTGTAGAAGAAGAAAATGGCACTGGAAATAACAGTTTTTAAGAAGTTTTTGGGTATCAAAGCTGCACTCTGCTCTCCTTCACCTTTGCTCCCCACACATCTATTGAAAGAGTGACTCAGGAGTGACTTCTCTAAAATACATGAAACTAATTACATTTTAAACCCTGACTGGAGGAAATAGGGGCTGAATATCAGCTTAAAACAGTTACAGCTTATATACTCAGAAATAAGTTTGAGGGATTTTTTTGCTGTTTTTTTTTTTTTTCATTTATTCATGCTAGATAACTCTCTCCTCCGTGTGCTCACTGAACTGAGTCTAATGCCATATGAGTTTATTTTTCTGAGAGTTTGCATTCCCCAGCTCAGAAAGTTTTCTAAAATGTGATTGCCTCAAATTTGGAATGTCTAATGATCTGAAAGTGGGCTGGTACATCTTGATGTGTTTGAGAAGTGTTTAAAACATTATATGGAAGTATTGATATATTTCAATGGAATTAAAATCAAAAGAAGAAGGTGAATGAGTAACCTTGGCTGGATTTCTGGTTGATTTGTTTGTTTTCTCTTCAGGTGGAGGTTGTGACAGATTTTGGGCTTCAATACAAAGGAGAATTGACAGTGGTTTTACGTTATATTCCCCCAGACAGAAACCTAATGCTTCCTCTGGGGCAATTTCAAGGTAAAAGAAATATTCATAATGATGATTTTAAAAAAATGTGTCATGATGATGATGTATTAAAAAAATCCTCACTTAGAGTGAAGTAATGGGTGAAGATTGAAATCACACCTTAATATGCTAATTTATAAAATCACAGAATGTTAAGGGGTTGGAATGGACTTAAAAGGCAAATCTAGTCCCAATCCCCTGCCATGAGCAGGGACAACTTCCACTAGACCAGGTTGCTCAAGGCCTCATCCAACCTGGTTTCAATAGCCATGTGAAGAAATTCTGAACCATGTGAATGTTTCTTTTACTTCATCCTTTTCTCCTAAACTGAACTTAAGGAGAGGGAAAGGAAGAAGAATATGCAGTCAATGGTTGATGCATGGCTCTGATTTAATTTAGAAAAAGATCCAGACATTAAGTAATATGATCAAGGGCAGCCACAGAGAAATAAATTGTCTGTATTGTAGTCTGAGAGTTCTTTTTTCAGCTAGTTATATACAGTGTTTAGCTGATCAAGTAATAGACTTCACTTAGTTCTTCATGCTCAATTCACCTTAATCTGCCTCCTCATTCTCAACCTTTTTCCCCACTGCTTTTCCTCTGCCCAGTCTTACTGTATTGCTGCTGCAATTTAGTCCTGTAAAATCCTATTGGAGTTCTTTAAGGGAAGCCATTATTTTCATCAGCAATGAACAAGGGAAAAGAGTTACTGTCTCTTTGCATTGTATTAGCATGAGGAACAGCAATGCTTCGAAGTGAGAGCACTCACTGGGTAGCACCTGAGTGCACATGGATGCGCAGGTAAATCACTGCCCTAGTGACAGCATGGCTTGTTAGCATTTGCATTTGATAGGTTAGATTTCTTTCCTTTCCTTTCTTCTTCTTTTATGACAGATGATATTCCCTCTATAGTAGTAAAGTTTACTCAAGGTTGCTCTCTTAGAAGGTGATTGTTATCAGCTCAGTCCAGATGCAGCCTGCATTTTTAAAAATCGGTACATTTTAATATCACTCCTGATTTTCTTTCCCTGCTGTTTTCAGCCTGAATCAGTGTGTACAATCTCTGCTGCTAAGAGTCCTTAGAACCTGCAGCAGCTGCAAGTGTCCGTGTCCTTGTGCTGCTGTTTGGGAGCACTGTGGGCTCTGAGGAGCAGTGCAGCCCCACACACAGGTTACAGCTGGCTTATTTCTGGACTTTAGGCTTTGGGACAGAGGTTTTATGGCTTCCTTTGTGGTCCAGGGCTGCCTTAACATCAGCACTGGAAGTGGATTCTGAAAAGAGGGCAGGATTCATTGAGCATGCAGTTTTTTGTGCTCAGCATAGCAATCCTCAAATACTTATATTGGGACAGGACTTCAGATAGAGCATGTTGTTGTGTCCTGCAAGGAGTGGCTAATAAGTCCTTGGTCAAGTTCTTTATCAAATATAAAGTGATTTTCTCCCTCTGCCTTAATAAGGAATGCTTTAATCCCATTGCAATAAATTACTTTTAAAAATCTAACCAGACAATTCACATATCCAAATCAGTCTTACAGTGTATATTTGAGTTCTGATTGTAATTTTTCAACTTTGCTCTATGCTTAGGAAAGAGAGGCTTCAAAAAAGGAAAAAAAGGCGATTCTTATCTGCCATCTGGAGGCATATTAGAAGTCCTTATCAAAGAAGCAAAGAATTTAACAGCAGTGAAATCAGGAGGCACATCTGATACTTTTGTGAAAGGGTTTGTGGGGTTTTTTTTCCTTTTCTTTTTGTAATGACTGCACTGGGTCTAATTTAAGATTTGTATCATATGCCTATAAGCTGTGGGTACACAAGAATTTTACATAGTATGACAATATATGTGTATTTTTTAAATATGCAGCATTTTATGTTGGACACTAAAAATCCAAACTACATAGAATGTTTGTGTTTAAAAAAAAAATGAACATAATCCTGCATCTCTCATTATAATGGATTTCTCATAAATGTAGGTTATGCATTATAAATGTTACATTTAGGAAATAAGAGATATCTTAAAACATTTTCCTTTGCTAGTTTTTGCTTTGAATGCTAGTCTTCAGGCTGCTGATTTTTAGATATGTTCCAATTCATAGTAATGGGTTGAGTGTTGTTACTAAATGGGGGTCCACAGGAAACATCCTGTCTTTAATTCCCTGGTGGAGCTTAGAATTTATCTTGATCTTCTGGAGTGCTTAAAACGATCACTCAACACATGCATTTTAAGTAGAAAAAGTAATTTTCATTTCCTTTTGGACAATATCTTCTTGTGCCTTGAGAGGGACACTGGACAAGATCATATTCTAGCCAATGTTTTTATGACTCAATCTATATTTAGCCTCACTGGAACAAAAAGTTTGTGGTTGAGACTTGGGGCAAGGAGACCTAATTTGAATTTCTGCTTGTGGTAACTGACATTGTAGGTATGAGATTAAAATAAGCATTGAGGTAAATGCTTAACTTAATACCAGTGGGGAGATCTGAGCCTCTACATGATTGTTATATATTGTGAACCCTACGTGAAAATCCATTTCCATGTTCATTTCCCTTTTCTTTATCTCCCAGATACCTGCTTCCAGATGACAGCAAAGCTACAAAACACAAAACTCCTATAGTCAAAAAGAGTGTGAACCCCCAGTGGAATCACACCTTTGCCTTTAGTGGCTTGAATTCCAGGGACATACGGAATGTCTGCTTGGAACTGACTGTGTGGGACAAAGAGTCGCTCTCCAGTAATATTTTTCTAGGAGGTGTCCGTTTGAGCACTGGAAATGGTAAGGTCTCATCTGACTCAGGCTGTTTTTCTTATTCTGCTCTCGTCTTTCCTTACCCCCCATGATTCATGTGTATGAGGGACAGAAATGTTACTGAGTGTTTTGAAAATATATAGGAAGTTGTGGGATTTGAAAATGGAGAAAAGGCAACTGTAGATAATCTGTAGATTATTTAGTTTGTTCCTCCACTGAATGAGGCACAAAAATTATGTGCCCATTTGTGTTTCTGCACAGTCTCAAAGAACTGTGAATACTTTGGGAAGCATTCCTCAGCATCACAGTGAGGAGTCAAATACTTCTACCCCAGCAGCAGCCTTTCTGCTGATGGTGGTTTGAGCTGGAAGAGGTGTGAATCTGCTCCTCCTGTGTTGGGAAAAAGTTTGTGGTGCAGTGTGGGGAGGTTTGGGAGCCTCTGCCCGAGTACCTGAAGGAGTTCAATGACAAACTGGTGCTCTGCAGGAGCTGCCTGTTTTCAGTCCAACTCCCTGTACAGGTGGAAGTGTAAAGTGCTTGTAATTTCTCTTGTACACTGTTGTAGTAAACAAGCAGTGATGTTATCCAACTGCTTCCTAAAACAGCAAATTCCCTCACGTTTTTGCAATTGTCAGGTGTAAGCAATGGCAAGGAGGTTGACTGGATGGACTCTCAAGGGGAAGAGCAGCACCTCTGGCAGAAGATGATTGACAGTCCGGGAGTTGCAGTGGAAGGAGTGTTAATGCTGAGGTCCAGCATGGGCAAACACAGACTCTGAAAGACTTGAACTGCTGGGGGATGCCACAGGTACTCCCGGCTTCAGTGGTGTCCAGGCTCTTGTCACTTTGCCCATTTGAACATCAGAAGGGTTGTAGCCTTTGCCTTGGAAATTAAGGCTCTGAGTGAGATTTTAATGCATTCTGCACTTTCATGCACGTTTTTTACCCAGGCTTCTCGTGTGAAATGTTTCTCCTGAAGCCAGTGAGAACTGGACCTTGTACAGAGATCAGACTGTCTTTCTCTGTCCCTCCTGCTGGCTGATGTGCAGCTGATGAACATTGTGCCTGAGCGCTGCTCAGAGTGAGCAATTCTCCCACTGGTCTTTTACTGAGTAATGCCAGGTTGATGAATCTCCTTCTGGCTCAGAGATGGCCCAGAAAGCAGCAGTGGCACAGCACAAGCAGATTCAGGGTGAATCTGTGCTTTGGTGTTTGTAAATTAAGAAGCCATAATGTCATGAAGGACAACAAACAGTGTTTCTTTATCATGTTGGGCTATGCAGTAGAGCAGCACAACAGGCTTGGGACCAAAACCCAACCAAGCAGGGCCAATGCAGTGTGTTGCACCCTAGAAACAGGCAGCAGTGAGCTGGTGGGCAGTGCTGTGTCCTGGCATCCTCGGGGTATTTTAATGCACGTTTATAAAAGACAGACTTGGTTCAATGTAATCAAAGAGCCTCTAACGAAAATGAATCGTAACAAATCCTCAAACAGTTTCCAGAACTGCATGATGCTACTGTGCTTTTCATTCAGCTGACAGCTCTAGCCAAGACCTTCTGGTGTCATTGAACAGAGGGAATATGCCCACATGCCAGTCCCCATCTGATGTGCCACTGAGATGAGACACATGCCAGGTTTGCACAGAGTTAGCTAAAACTTGATTCAACAGATTGTATAGAACAGAATGGGATTAAAGCACATGCCAAAATGATTTGCATAGCTGTAAAATCTTCTCTGAATGGGGTCCCATTCAGACCCATGAACATTATTTATAATCCAAATAGGACATTTCTCCTGAACATCCCTCAGTGGATTTAGTGATGAGTGGGTGTTGGCCAATGCAATCATTAATCTTATAAACCGTGACAATTGTTCAACAGTAATGTTGTGATTCCTCAAGGTATAAGACCAAGGAAGATCAGGAAACTGAGTGAACAGCATTTCTTCTGAATTTTCCACAATCAGAACACAGCTTTCTATTTGCACTGGTACATACATCTATAACTATTCCTACATTTTGATTTTCCACCCAAAGTTTATTGCAAGAAATTTAGATTGAACAACAGAATATGAACTGAAAGCTAAGCAACTACAGCTGGAGATTTTGACATCTGTATTTGTCCTATTGCAAAATTAACTGCATGTATTTAGAGCTGAATCCAAAACTTTAAAATGTAACATTAATTCTTTTCTTTTTAAGATATTTTATTCTGTTTTTTGTTGGAGTGGCTGGAAACTGCAGGGAAGTTTACAGCCAGTCTTCTAAAATAATAGTATTATCGGATTAAAAAGTATTTATTTGTGTTGAAAACAGAGGTTTTAATAAAATTATTTGTTTCCTTATGCATAAGTTATTTCAAAATTCTGATATGACTTTTAAAAGTCACTGGAGGTACTGCTTGCCCAGTTGAAGATTCACCATTTTCAGAAACTACTGAGTCATCTTTGAAAACAAAAATTCTGTGACAGAATCTCAGATTGGGAACCAAACATCAGTGTTTACTCAAGAAAAGTGACTTTTCCTTCTTTATCTTTCCTTATTTTCTTCTGAAATTCAACTCAAATTGTGCAGTGAGGGAAGCCTAGTTTGGTTTTTAGCTGACATTTAATTTATCCAGCCAAAATAATTCTGTCATTCATTCAATTCTGTGCCGCAGATGCTGTGAGCTGATAAATTAGAGCACAAATATCAAGCACACAAAATTTTATGACCTTTTTCTTATCACAATAGTCTGTCTTTAAGTATTATTTTTTATCAGTATCTTCCAAAGTGAAACCAAACCTAACTTTTGACACTTAAACTACCTCTCTAACAGAATTTTTTTGAGTTGTCTTGGTTGTTTGTACAAACCTGAACTTATTTTGGGAATAATAATGTTACACTGATGTGTAGGCACAAAATTCAGGTTTTTTCTTTTGCTAGAAGTTGTGTCAAATAGATAAACTCATTCAATCTAAAGAAAATGGTTCTTTGAGGTAAAATTCCCAGCTCGGGTTGTAGAGGAACACTGGTCTGTTGAATGGTTTGCTTTGATTAATTTTGATGGTGAAAATGGCAAAAATAATAACAAAATAACTCCTCCAAGTTGGACCTTGGAATGGGCATGTTTTCATTTGCCAAACTGGGAAAACTTAAAATAATTTTAAATTTAATTCCCTTTTGCATGGAGCATAAGCATTCACCTACTTTTTGAATGGTACTTCCAAACCTTCTAAGCATGAAGATTTTAACTAAACCACATCTTGCTTTGAAACAAAAACGATTTGTATTTTACTGCTTCAACTCCTGCCCATTTTGGTCCTAAGGTAGAATTTGATGAATGGTCTCATCTGGGAAGTGTCACCCAGCACACACATGGGTTTTAAGCTCTGCCTTTTCCTTCCAAAGGGCCAAAATGTCACTCTCAGCCCACAGCTGAAATTACAGGCTGGGCTATGAGCAGGCTGAGTTCAGCCTCTGGAAGGAACAGTTTCACATGGGAAGGAATTCTGGCCAAGGGGGTGGCATTTGCTGTTTGTGGGTTTGGGGTAGAACAGAGAAATCACCTCCTGGGTTCGCAGGGACAGCTCTGCAGCACAGTATAAAAGGTGTCACACTCACCAGAGCCTCGGAGAGATGATGAGCATCAGATAAACACTGGAGCAAATTGGAAAGTTTTGCTGTTCTCTGATGTTATCAGCTCATTTGTAGGAATCATCTGATTTATGGAAAATGTCACATTTAATTATGTCTCTCATCTCTTTGTTCTCTTCTTCTGTAAAGATGGTTTATGGTTTGGAAAAAGCACAAGATGATTAACTGCAGATGTGATTTCTTCTTTCCCGGATATTTGAATTAATTGCCCATAATTGTGTGTCATCATGTACTGTGTGTTACCAGGCTGAACAAAAAAGACAAAAAGCCAGGAATTAGACCAAAGCTTTCCTTTTCTATCTGTGTTTATTGGTATTGAAAGTGCATGAATGGTTTATTCAAAGCTAATTTTTAGGAGGAAATAGCCACAATTTTAACATTGATTCATAAACTGCTGCTCTGAGTAAACAGATACAGCAGAGCTGACATTTCTGAAGGCTTTTTCTACACAGACCTGAACAACTGAAGCTGCAACAGTAGAGAAGAAATCTCCTCTGTGGTGGGTGTAGAAAACGTGTTATAAAACACATCTTACTCTGCTATATATTTTTCTAGCAAGGTTTGTGATTAAATTTTGAGGGTTCAATCCATTAAAGAAGAATAAAAGTGCAACGTTTGCTGGAAAAGGTCAAGTTGGGCCAGTAAACATTGTATAGACAGCTCCAATAGCTATCAAAAAGAGCTGATGCCAACAGATTTTGGTATCCAGCCCCGCTCTCTGGTGATTTTCTCTATCAGCTGTATGGGGACTTTAGGCTTCTAAACATTGCATACAAATAAAATAGATAAAATAGAAATGTCCTTCCTATTTCCTCTACCTCCACCATGTTACACTTGAGATGGGAGGAAAGCTGCAAAGACTGAGGGCTGCTGTTGCCATCTTCCTGTGCTAATCCAAGTGCCACTGCCCTCCTTGGATGCCTTTCAGATGCCACATTTTCATCCTTTTTTTCCAGCTGTAATGGTTAAAGAGAGAAAGCACTGGGATGGTGAGCATGTTTTGATCTTGGTACATTAGACTGGAAGCTTTTCCCTCTGTGCCTCTTGCAATGAAGATTATGCTGAGGCAGCATGAATGAAGCATTTTTATATATTAATTTTTGATTTTTCTTTTCCTGACTTTGAAACCCTGCTAAATGCAATTATTCTAAGTTGTATTCTGCAAAATATCAACTCAACTATAACAGCAGAGCAGCCTTTCAGCATCCACTGGTCTTAATTGATAAGGAGAAGGAACAGCAGGGTTGCATTTTAGTCTGGCATAATTTTGACTTCTTGATGGCTCTGCACATTGCCCAGCTTCAGGAATGTAAAGTTTGCAGTTTGTTCTGTAGCATCAATGAAAAGAAAAGCTGTGTGAGTCTCTTACACCTTTGGAGAAGAGATCAGAGTCCTGTTTCCACAGCTGTCTGGTTTGTGGGCTCACACAAGATAAGAGTTGTACCTGAATCTTTGCAAGGATCTCTCTTCCCTTCTCTCCCCTTTGGTTCAGCAGCCCTGACCAGAAGGTTCTCCCTGGACACTGATCCCCAGTATCTAGGGTGATGGGAGAGCCCCACTTATTTTCCTCTCTATGAGGTTAAGACTTAAATTTTCCTTTGCTAACATACAGTATTGATTATCAGCACTTTGACAGAAACAAGTATCTTCTGAGAGCTGACCCATGCACTTTATAAACTTTTTTAAAAACTAATTAGTTGCCGTTTTATTTTTTTACCCCCAGCAATGTTAACATTTGAGAACCCTAGAGAAATAATGGTGAATTCCAGAACAGGATGCAGACTTTTATTTGCAGCAATGCCCTTTACCATCGCTCAGCAGGAGATGCTGAGCAGCACACTTTAACAGAACCTCACCACTGTGCCCATGAATTTCCTCCCTGATGATTTCATGTTTGCAAATTCTGTTTAATAAGTGATAATAATACAGTGTTAATTATACTGTGTATATTGACACTGGAAACTGAATCTCAGCTTGCTTTTTAGGTGATGTTTTAGGTTGCTTTTGAAACTCACCCTAGCTGCATCTTGACCTTTTATTTAGATTATTTATTTCAACAATTCTACTTTGTGGCAGTAACATTTACATGTCTGTGTGCTACTGCTCCTGACAGCTCTCTGTGTATTTTTGAGAATAGTTCTAATTGTTGAGGTTTGCCTAAAGCCAAGCATAGTCATTTGTTGCAGCAATTAAGAGAATGTCACATATCCCTCGTACTGCCTTTGCTCTGCTTAAAATCTGTTGCTAGCAATTTGTTTAATTATTCTGGTGGACATGAACAGCAGTAGCAGCAAATGGCATTGCAGTATGTTAAGCTCTGCCCAAATTGAGACAAAGCAATGTTTTCTGCTGAGAACATTTTTTTACTGTGCATTGTACATTGTTTTGTGGACAAAGATGGCTGGTAAGACAATTGCAGCTGTTGTCAAGATTCCTGTTATGTCTTTTAAATTAAAATACTGAAATGTTGCTGTGTCTTTGTCTCTCCTGAAATGATTTACAGGAAAATATGTCCCCCAGGAATATCCCATATCATCTCACTGAGGTAAAGACGTCACTTAAATGTGACTAATGCAAAGGGCCTGGCATGTCTTCAGAGGTGGGACTCCATTGATGGTGTCTCTGTCTCTCCTTTTTTTTTGTCTTAAAAGCACTTTAAGTGTAGAAATTAAGCTATGTTTTTATTTCATAAGCATTAAATCTGATTTCTTTTAAATATCCAATTCTAAGGAAAAGGGTTCTCTTCCACCTTGCTATAAAATTATTTTACATGTATATTAACTCTGCCTGTTCACCAGGTCCTCCCCTCCATCTCTGAATCTCCTGCCTCTTCCCTAGTTCAAGGTCCTGCCCACCTGAAAATCCAGGTATGTTCAAAATGCATATTTTCTGCAATTTCTGGTCCTGAATTATTTTTAATTATTATTAGAAAAATCAACAAACATTCGACCCCTCTATTTACACTGTCAGCAGAGTTGTGTTTGCTGAGGACTCTCTTACATCTTATGGTTCTCCAACCCTTGCTGTGCCTTCCCAGTGAGAAAGGAGACAAACCCTGCTCCTGGGCTCTGGGCTTGTGCTGCCTCTGCTCACTCTGGGGCAGCCTGAAAGCCTGGCTCAGTTCCTGTGCCCAGGTTAAGGGGAGACCAGCTCAGCAGGGCTCAGTGGTCTCTTGGTGTGGTTAGGTGTCTTTTGCCCTCACACCACTCTTGTCTAGCTCATCCCTGTGCTGGTTGTGGCCTTTATGGGCAGGTCAGACACCCAAAAACTGGAAGGCAGCTGCAGGCAGGGGGAAAGCCCTCCTGTCACTTCTCTGCTCTCTGTACCTTTGCTCAGGACTGTACACAAGGACTTGCTTGAGGGTCTGGAAGACACATCTGTCACTCCTGTACAACTGAACTGTAGTTCCTCCTCCCCTTCTCTTTGAGGTGATAGATGACAAATTCTCCTTGTAAACACTGAAGTATGTGCCATCCTAATTATTGAAATTCAGATTTTGATTACTTTCTGGCTGCGTGGGTGGCAATGGGAGACATTTTGGAAACTAGATATGCACTAGCACATTCTGCATGGACACTGGCAGTCCCATTTGTTCCCTCTGTGTTTCACAGAGCAGGCAGCAGCTGTCTCACTGATTGAAAGAGAAAAAAAATATATGTGCTCTCATCAGCTGTCCTGTGTTCTCACTGGCTCCTCTAGCCCAGGCAGCCTTGCTGCTCTCTGCCTTCCAGCATCTGCAGGTGCTTTCCCACTCTTCCCTTCACCAAGCTCCCATAAAAATATCCTCCAGCCACAAATGGGGAGAGAGAAATGGGCAGCAGCTACATGGCCAAGAGGAGCTGTGCCACCTCCTGACACCATGAAGCACTCACTCCCTTTTCACTTTCTGGGGGTGTACAGCAAGAACAGAGACTCTGATGAGTGACTGGAAGCGATCAAGCACTGAGATTGCACAGCCTGAGCTCTGTTATTCCCCCACCTCAATTTAAAAGGGGTGTTGTGATAATAAGAGTATTCAAATATACTCCAGGTTACTCTTTAGCCTCTGCATTTTCATTAATTCTGTGATGCAGACTGACTCATGCTCTTATGTAAGTACTGAGCTGTAATGAAGTCCCATGTTGTTTAGTGCAGAGCTGTAAAGGATCACTGGTGTTTTCATTTAAACACAACACTTTCTGTCCCAGAGGGCTTTGAACTTGAAGAATAGGGATGTGCAACTTCAAATTTTGTCTCTCTTCTGCTGCTGTAAAGGAGGTGTGTGACAGCAAGGGTTGTCCTTATCTAATTAGGTGGATTATTGGGTAGAATCTGGGGAAAATCAGGCTGTTTACAAAACTGTTTCTTTGCTGAGAAACTGCTGCCTCCTATGATTTATCTCAATGCTTTTTTTTGTAAAACATGCTGCATGTCAGGAACAATAGTTCTTTTCTCATCTGCAATAACTGAAGTCTTCTGGTTCATATCTGGACCCTCCAGATTGATGTGGGAACCTCCAGCCCATGACTGTATCCACACACTGTGATGTGTCACATCTCCTGCAATGAACAGCCTGGAGGTGGGATGGAAAGGATAAGACTTATGGCAGGTCTAATATTCATGTTTTCAATCAGATTTGCATTTTGACAGCTGTGGTAGGATTAGAGCTATGGCAAGAAGAGCTGTGATGATAGTATGAAAGAGATTCCAGCCAACTTTGAAGAAGGAGAATTTTCTGTGGAACCTTTAATAAAAAAAAGTGCACTGGTGTAGATACTGAACCTTGCTTATGCAGTGCTATTTTTCTGGGACAAGAAGTGTACGGGATGAGTTTACTGGAATATATTTGCATATATAAATGCTGGGCTAAAGCCAGAAATGCTAAATCCCTTGTTCAAACACTCCCAAAAGGCCATTCTACCAAATCCCTGCATACCATACACGCAGGCTGATTTGACTCCAAAACAGAGATGTCACACGGTATTTTTCACTGCTCCCCCCAAAAATGTACAACAGAAAATGCCAGAAACCTTGTATTACTAATCAAGAACAGCTTTTCTTTATCACAGGATTTTAATAGATGTTCTGTGCCGAATGTAACTAGTAATCCAATCACTCATGCACTCTGCTCTACTTAATTCAATTTCCTGTAACAGCCTAGTGATTGCAATCACTTCTCTGATTGTAGCAATTGTATAGCCCTGCTCCTGTTCATCCAGTCGTGAAAGACGGCTGGATGCACTGACTCTGTACCTAAATCAAAATGGAGCAGCAGCAGATTGGAATGGCAGCAATACAGGAGGAAAATCAAACCCATCTGACATTTTTATTTTTGTAATGGAGTTTAAATCAGTAGATTTAAAGCAGTTGCTCTCCTTTTTTGGTGAGGAAAGTGAGGGGGTTAAAAAGCCCTCAAACTGTCCTCCTGTGATTCATGCTCTAAGCATGTGCATGGTGAAGAAACTGAGTCAGAGAACTGGGGCCACAGCAGTCTATGTACGGATGTCGTCTTGGGCTGCTTCTGTTCCACAGGCACAGAATCACACAATGGTTGGAGTTGGATCTTAGAGAGCATCTTCTAATCTCCCTGCTGTGGGCAGGCAATCTTCCACTAGACATGCTCCAGAGATCCCCATCCAACCTGGCCCTGAACACCTCCACATTCCTGGTCCCCATCACCCTCAGAATTTCTTCCTAACTAATCTAAGCCTGTCCTCTTTCAGCTTAAGGCCTTTTCTATCACTGCATGCCCTTCTAAAAATCACTCTCCGCTCTCTTGTAGCTCCTTTAGGCTGCTCTAAGATCACCCTGGAGCCTTCTCTTCCCCAGGCTGAACAGCCCCAGTGCTCTCAGCCTGTCTCCATAGGAGAGGTGCTCCAGCCCTTGGACTACCTCAGTGGCTCTTCTCTGGTCTCCTTCACAGCTCCATGTCCTTGGTGTGCCAGCCCTGATTTCCTTAACCACTGACTGCTGTTAGGCAGCAGAGAGAAGGCAGCTTGGGGTACAGCTGTGTCCACCACCCCACAGGGTCTCACCCTCCTTGCTCCTTTACAGTGGGTTCAGCATTTACTTTATTGTTTGTTTGGTCAGGTCTGGAAGAGAAATGGTATTTCTGTGATTTTTGTCACCCTTGCCCCTGTTTCCTAACAGCAACACTTGGAAAGCCCAGGGCTTCCTTGCCCCTCAGTTGCTCATCCTGGCAAACCTGGCACCACCACAGGCAGAGTTCAGGGTGTATGCAGCACTGCAGGGCCAAGCCATGCTTTCACAGCTGCTTTCAGGTGTTTAGCAACACTCTCCTAACACTGTTCAGAAGCCATGGCATACCCCCACACAGCTCCTCCTTGGTGCTGTCATGCTTTGGCCCACAAATTAGCTTTTGCTAGCTGGCATCAAGGCTGACTTCCTCTCTTCACATCTACTGTCTCATTAATCCACTTGCAGGACCAAACTTTTAAAAAGAGGTGGGGTTTTTTTTGTTGGTTTTTTTTTTTTTTTGGTCATTTCAGAGGATGTGAGAGATGAAATTCTGGTAAGCATTGCTTTAGAGATGCTGGTAGAACTGCTCTTCTGCTGACACCACTGTAAAATTTAAAACTCTACCGTGTGGTCAAAGTCAAATAAAAAAAAAAGGACTGTGCTCTTGAGGGGCAAGAATGAACAGCACAGATGCTGGAGTGCTAGTTCAGACAGTAAAATCATGCATCATACCCTGTGAACAGGCATCCAAACTGTAACTCACAGTTTCACTGCTCTGATACTTGTATTCTTCACACATGATGTGTATTCTTTGCAGTGGATTGTCAAGACTGTGGGCTGAAATAGAACAAATGAATTTTTTTGGAATTTTTTTTCCTGTTTTGATTGCCTCCTGGTATTTTTTTGTTAAACAGGGAACCTTTTTTTTTTCCTTTTTTTTTTTAAATTAAATATCAAAGTAATGACTTGCAAACAAGTATTTTCACAGTTCTGGAAGTGACAAATCCTTCATGACATTTCCCTGGAGTCACATTTCTCTGCCATCAAGCAACAGCCTGGTCTGTCTCCGAGGTGAAGAGGGGGAAAAAAAGTTGCTACTCCAAGACTGTTGGACATTAAAAGCCAGAAGAAGAAGAGTAGCAGGCAAGAGCTTGTGTTCCTATGAAGAATTGCAGGACATGGGCCTCAGTAATTACTGCCTATCTTCCCCACTGATCACTGCCCCTTCATCATATTCCCTGTGGCAATGACTTCCACGCTCCTGCTATCACCAATTTTCTCCTTGCTGCTGCTGAAAGTCGATGCTTGTGATGCCTCTGGCTTATGCTTTTTGTCTGTGATTTTTTAGTGGAACAGGCAGCAATGGGTTCCTTGTACACTTCTAATGTGAGGCTAATGTCTTTTATAATGGTTTGCAGAAAGATATTTTGAACCAACTTTTGTATCCATCAACCAACTTGAACCCCCAAGAGGAATTTTAGACAACTATCTGTTTGCAAAACAATATTTTATTAATAAAAAGAATTATAAACAGTAAGAAAGAAACCCCAGTTTTACACTGAATGAAAAATCCAAAATAAACTCCCAGAAACGTGCCTCAATTCTTCACTCTCTGTACAAGAAATTCCATTAGGCAATAAATCCTACATCCACATTCATCCAGCTGTGGGGTCCCCAGCAGGAGGAAGGACATCAACCTGTCAGAGCAAGTCCAGAGAAGGCCACTGAGGTGATCAGAGGGACAGAGCACCTTTCCTGTGAGGAAAGGCTGAGAGAATGGGGATTGCTGAGCCTGGAAAAGAGAAGGCTTAGGGGTGACCTAAACTGCAGGCTTCCAGTCCCTGAACAGAGCCCACAGGAGAGATGGAGAGAAAGTTTTTACAAGAGTCTGGAGTGACAGACAAGGGGGAATGGCTTCGACTTGTAAGAAAACAGGTTCAGATTAGATATTAGGGGAAAATTCTTCACTGTGCAGGTGGTGAGGCACTGGCACAGGCTGCCCAGAGGAGCTGTGGATACCCCATCCCTGGCTGCGTTCAAGGCCAGGTTGGATGGGGCTCTGAGCAACCTGGGATAGTGCAACATGTCCCTGCCCACAGCAGCAGGGCTGGAACTCAATGACATTTAAAGTCACTTCCAACCTAGGCCATTCTATGATCTAAAGATGACTGAAAGTACAAAAGAGCATTGTGCACCCTTCTATGCAGAGCAGCTACATGGCTGGACAGATTTACCAATACACACAAAAAATCCCATCAGTGATTAAAAACGCCATGCTTCGTGTAGCACCAAGGGGAGAATTACGTGGATTAAAAAGAATTCACCGACAACTGCAGGCCCTGAAATGCTGAATTAGGGACATGACTGACCAATTTCTGCTTGCAGTTTCATCTCATCTTTTCTCAAGGGGAATTTGTCAATAAGGGCAAAGAGCTCAGCTGGTGTTGCAGGGAAAGGGTAGCGTTCCTTGTCCATGCCGTGCTTGTCCATCACCACGATGTTGAAATTGTAGTGGGGGATCCTCAGCAGCAGCCTGCAAAATAAGGAACTGGTTTTGTTAAAGGGCAGCACCAGCCTCTGGAGTCTGAGCAGAGGAAGGTGGGGATGATCACAGGGGTTACACAGAGTCCAGTTGGTTTCAGCATTAACAAGGTGCCAGAAAAAGAGCAGGTGCCTGCATGGGGTGCAGGCTCTGCCTCTGCATTAGGGGACTGTCAAGGTGACTGCACCCAGCTCTGTCCTCTGCCATTACCCACTGCTGTCACAAAAGTGAAACAAGGTTACACAAAAAAGGTAGTATGAACATTGCCAAAGAAAACCCTAGTGATGATGCTTGAGTTACAAGTAAGACTATTCCCTTTCTTGGCTTTCCTTGGTATAAAAATCACAGTAAGAAAAAGCAGGACAAAATTACTAGAGTCTGCTTCACTGCCACCTAATAATAACAATCATCTGTGACTAATTTTAGAGGAATAAAAACCACTGCTAATCATGGAGGAGTTCTTCCAAAGTGGTGGAAGTGGTCATTTAAGCTCTTCAAGCAGCAAAATCTACATAAGTAACAAAAGTTTATTTGTGGGGCTCTGTTCATATTTTGCTTGAAGGAGTAACGTACTAGAAGATCCTCAGATATACAGTCAGTCAATATCATTAGTGTGGAGTAAATAAGTTCAGGCAGCCATGAGAGAATGAGAGAAAGCTGCCATGAAGAATAGTCTGGGGGAATTTTGGAAAGGTGTGAAGCACCCAAACTGGCCTTCCTCAGCCTCCTAACAAGTCTCTAGGTATAGTCTTGTCACAATTAGGGAGCATGGCCATTAAATTCAAACTAAAATAAAGATTAAAGCTAAGCAATGATGACAGAAAACTACATTCATCTTGTACCATGTATCACCTAAGAAAAAGTGCTTCTAAAAATACAAATGCTAAACTTCAGTGCTTTCCAAAGTTTTAACTGGGGTACCTGTGCTCATTAGCTTACTGAAATGTCAATTTGAGACAATACCTCCATTCTCAAGAGTGCATTTCATATTGATTTGAGCACCCTGCAGAACTGGAAAGCTGTAATTCACACACTGAGCAACAAAAAAGAAAAAATCAATGCAAAACTAACTTTCACTGAGTGCAGGGCAGGTCATACCACATCACTTTCTGAAATGCAGCTTCATTAAAGGTTGTAGGGGATCAGAGAATGAGGTGTTAAGAGAACTTCTTATTTTCTACAGAGCCATGAGAAAACCATTTCAACTTTTATTAAAGTGTTTTTATTAAAAAAAAAGAGTGTTTTTGTGCTCTCCTTTTTCTTTTATTAAGAACAGGTTTTTTAAAATACTTTAAAAAAATCCCCTCTCTGCTGTGTCAGCAATTTTCATTGTCTATAATTAAAACGTCTCCCTTTCCTCAGGCATATCACAGATTATGTTGCCTAAAATGCTTCTTGACTTTTTTCTAAACAACTCTTTATTTTCCTGCCAATGAGGCCTTCACTTTTAGCTTTTTTTCCACTTCAAGTCCCTAGGAAATGCTGGCACTTGAAGTTTCCCTTTCAAGTGGAAACCAATCCTCTGCCAGTCTAAACCCAAGTCAAAACAGTTTCGGCACCTCAGTAAATCTGCTGATGCTGCAGTCAGGCTGGGGAGGCTGAGATAATTTCCTCTTTAAAATACTGCCCATCTCCTTCCTACATGTGGGACATCAAAGAGTTTCCCCTTCACTGCTTCCCCTTTAGGCCTGACCACAACCACCACCAGCCCTGGTGCAGAGGATAGTCTGTCTCTGCCACTTGGGGCTGTCCTTGCAAAGGAGCAAGTCCACTACAAATACAGACAGACTCTGAAGTGTCTCAAGTGCCAGCACCCAACAATATACTTATATGCCTAGGAACACAGTCATATTAAATATGTAATTAAATAAATTGTTGTGTTATAATTTGCTGTAGCTATTACACAGAGAGCAAATTAATTCTCAACTGTGCTCACCAATATCTAATTTCCAGTGTCTAGCTGTGTATTTGGAGAGTAAAATGCAGGGATCAAAAGCAATGCATCTTGTAAGATAAGGTGCAAACACAACAGCAGTGAGAGCTCCTTTACCTGAGCTGTAGGGCAAGTGATGGGGGCAGCAGCTTCACTCCTATTCTTCCTATCTGTGCTGGGAAGACACCAACCAACTCCACCACGGTGACGTGTCGCAGGTCTAACCCGCACTGTGCTGGCTGCGAGGGTTAAGAGGAGAAAGAGAGGTGTTGGTTATCCCTGAGAGAACAGGGGGATGTTTGCAGTGTGCAACAAGTATTCACAGAGTCCCCCCTTCTTAACTTGTTTTAAATGTTTTAAACTGATTTGAGAGCATATTTTGCAAACACTCAGATTCTCATGGCAAAGAACTGGAGCTTCATGACACAAGGTGAGGTTAAGTAACAGATTCGTACACACTCTAAGAAAACCAACACACAGGGACCAGCTAGGAGAATATCAACTTGTCTCTGTAGTTACATGAAAAGATGCCAGGATATTAAGTATTGTACCAATAATCTAATTTGGCAATTAAAGCAAATTATGTGAAACAGAAGCTGACTGCAGAAAGTTTTCTTCCATGCCAACTCATTTTCCCACTGTCAAGAAGTGGAAATTGTAGCCATGAAATTCAGTTTGATCAATATACTGAATTTTCTTGCCAGGTTTATCTAATAGGGAAAAGGAGCTAGTTTTGGTTTTTTTTTAAATACAACAAGCCAGCAGTTAAAAAAAAATCACATTCATATCTCAATGATTATTTATACTGCGTTTTCTTACAGCTTGTGAGAAGAAAAAACAAGATATGAACACTTGTAGCTGTGAAAGAATACAGGAATGGTTCCTTTCCTTCCCTTCCCTGAGGACAGATACATTTTGGAGATCTACCCCTCAGTCTAGCAAAAAACCAAGGGTATCATACTTACAACACATAAGAAGGAATATTACCAAGTTTTGGGGGTTTTGGAACAAATCACCCCAGTGCTATCTCCAGCACTCTGGATGATTTCTGTGCTGTGTCTCTGGTCCTTTGTGGTTCTGCTGCACTTTTTATTTCTGAGGCTATTCTCACTTCCTTGCATTGTAGTTACAAATTCTATAAGCCTGGTCTGCATGAACTGCTTATGAGATGTAGGGTTGGGTTTGGGTTATTTTAAACTTCTTTAGCAGCTGAGATAGGGAATTATTCTTGGGCATGAGTCAAATTAATTTGGGAAGGATGGAAGGGCCAGAACTGCCTGGGATTCAGTGACTGGTCAGAGGCAGCACAATCCAGAATGGAGCTGAGTTAAGAGACTCAACCCAAATCCCTGTGAAAAGGATTAATCTGGAATCATGACTGCTTGAGCCAGATCTTCCCGGGGCTACAACAGCTGAAGTTTGTGGATTTACATAAAACAGTGGAGCTTGTCCTCTTGTGTCTTTCTTTAAAGAATAAAAAGTTGCATATCCCCCTTCAATGTGTTTTACCTGCAGCATCCCCAGCTGCATCCTGTAAAAGAAGTTAGCTGCAGTAGGAGTTGAAATAATTAGCAGTCTCCGCTTCTCATAAAATTGATCCAGAAGTGCAGCTGCAGTCCTCACATTCACATTAATATTCATGGCTGGAATAAAATTAAAACAAAAATTATGGAGCATACTGAAAACAGATCTATTTCTAGAGGCACAGTTAGACAACAGAAACACAAGAACAAGACAAAGTAATAAAGAAGACATGGGTGAAATGCTGGCCTCACTGAAGCCAATAATGTTATTGTAGACTGTTCTAGCTTGCACAATGGAATGACTCCAGAATGTGACATTTTGTAGAAAGCTTTGAGCTAAAACAAACTCCAGGCAAGAGCAGTCAAAGGTGGCAAAGACTTCAGTCATAAGTGCAAACTGGGAGGGGAGGCAAAGATGATGTTAAATTTCCTATCTCTGGGACACTGCAGCTGTATTCCACCCCACACTCCCTTCCTAAATTCTCAATGCCCTCAGAACCATTGTGCTGGATTCCTCCTGGCAGAGTGGTGAAATACTCACTTACGTGCACAGGTTGGCTCCACTCCTGACCACCCCAAATTGTACTGGCAGACTCGAGCTGGGCTTCCTTGCAGCTCATAGCCACCAATGCAGGAGAACTCACACGTAGCCCCATAGTTATTTCCATCACCTGAGCACTTGATGTAGCCATTATCTGGGGCATTTAACTTCACACAGCGCCTGACTTTGAGCAAGAGGGGAAAAAACCAAAATGAAAGACACACCATGAATCACCATTGATTATTAAGGTAGCACAGGTCAGTGGAGTACCAGTACCAAAGACATTTTTCTGTTTGCTTTCTGTATTATTAGTCATGCACTTAAAAACCCCAAACAACCAACCTGATCTCCCCCCACCCCTCACTCTTATGTAAAATGAAACAGATGTGTAGGTGTATGCATGTGACAAAAGGTCATAGAGCACAAAGGGCTGAAGCTGAAAACTATATAGGTCTATGAACAGGTCATCTCTGTATATTCAACTCCAGAGATTAACACCTGGACCTGTGAAAGGGCAGCCCTGCTTGAGGGATATGAGCCTCAGCTGGAAAAAAAAAAGCCTACACCTCCTCGCTTCAGCAGCTCACAGGCTATGTATCACAGAGAAGCTGGCAGGAGGGAAGTGGAGCTGGAGGCAGGGTTGATCAAAGCCCTTCCTGGATGTGCAGGAATGCTGCAGACCTGGCCCCCAGGGTCTTCAGCAAGACCTTCTCCCTTTCAGAATCACTACTGGAGTTTATATACACAGACATATGCAGAAAAATACAGAAATGAGGACATTTTCAAATTGCCTACTAAGCCAAGTGCAAATCAGTGTCTGTATTCCAGGGTAAAAATATCATCCTTACCTCTGACTTTAACAAGAAATTTGCAAGTGCCTTTGTTTTCAGCTCTGTCGTACACAGTATATTGGATTTTGTGGTCGCCTTCTGGAAAATGTGACCCTGGTGGCAGGCCTTTCAAAATAACACTAAACCAAGAGATAAAACAGGACAGACATTCATAAATTCAAAGGCATTTATTTACTCACAATGCTGTAAAAACCTGAAGAGGGATGTTTGTGGCATGCCAGGATTGTCTGCCTGGCTGCAGGACAGAAGACTTGAGAGTAAGCAAAGAAATAAGCTGGGCAGCAGCAACTGGAGTATTTAAATTTGCTACCAACAGCCCACCCTGCTGAGACAAGGGGGTTAGAGTGGGCAGGGCCTGCTCCCTTCCTATAAAACAATCCATAGTGTAGCCAAGCCCATCATGCCCAGAGGACCTCAAGCTTCCTTCTACTTACATAAGAAAAAGTCAGGATTAAGAAAAAAAAATTCCAGCCTCTTACGATGAGGGTGTATTCTCATCTGGCTGCTCAGAACTGCTCATAAGATTGTCATTTGTGACTGTTAGTATGTACAGAAATGGAACAGAAAGTGAGATTCAGCATCACAGCAGAAGGGTGTAGTGATCCACAGCAGCATTTTCACCTGGAATTTGCCCCTATCCTGCAAACAAGATGGGAGAACTCAGAAGTATAAAACAGAATCTCAGTATTGAAGCAGAGAGCATGTAACCAAAGAGGTTTCCATGTAATGGAAAAGCTTTTGCACTCCTGAAACTGAAGGACCGTACATTTAAGAAAAGCACTGCATACTCTATAAAACAGCACAGTTTAGCAATATTTTATAAAAATAGAGATGTGATTTAGGGAAAACCTTCCACTGAGTCAAGAGCTTGGCTCTTTTGAGCTGACAACAGTTACTCATATAACAAAGCCTACATGGGATGTTCCCATTTTTTTGCCTGTCAGACCTTTCTTTGCCAAAAAGACTTAGGAATTTCTTCATTCTGACATTTTCCAAGTTTTTACTTTACCAGGTGTAATTTTTGATGCTGTTAATTGTCACCGAATTATTACATCAGATCTTAAGGGCAATTAGGTTTTTAATTATGTAATTAATTCTCCTTTACAAAATTATTAAATTACAGCAATAAAAGGGCAATATCATTGTCTTTTATTAGTTTTTTGTATTCACATGAAACTGTACACATCTTCAGGCTTAACAACTTTGAGCTTTTAAGTTTAACCAGTCCGCTAATATAATGATGTAACTTGCTTACTGAAAGAAACAGACTGCCATGCTCCCACCATTACAATAATCCAGAGAGACTGACCTAAATCCTGCATGATAAAAATGGGAAAATCAGAGACAGAGTACTACCAGAAGTACACCCTGTCCCTCTGGAAAATGGGACTGTGAAACCACAGAAAGTGACAAAGGAATTTTGAAGTGTGATGCCTAAATCAATGTTCAAATCCATCAAGGTTACAAACAAGAAATGTTACTATAAAGGTAACTGCAGAATCATGGAACATAAGTAGCCAGCACCACCTTAGGAAGAAACCTAAAGAGGATTGCAGATATTATTTTGTGACACACCTTGGTTTCTACGTACAAAAGGTAACTTGGTGTAAGAAAATTTGTTGTTTATGATACCCACAATAAAGCTCTGCAAAACTTCATAGGTGCACAAAAAGGTGATGTTTATTCCACCAGCTCTAAGTAACCACAACTGGGTAACCAGCTCCTGAACAACTCACCTCCAAACTGCTTTTCCAGTTAAACATGCAATTTTTATAGAGCAGTGATATGTGACAGGGATAAAAAAACATCTTGGATGAATGAAGGGAAAAGGATACCTGACCTGCTGCATTGCCAACAAAAGAGTAAGAAGGAGAAAATGCAGACAAGTGGAGATTTTCACCTACTCCGTGAGAATGCCATCAGCAGTGTCCCGTCCCTCCGGGGTGTCCCAGAACACTCTGGCTGTCAGCTTGTTGGGCTCCGCGCTTTTCTCCTTCACGCTCGGGCACTGGATCCTCGGAGGTTCAGTGTCTGTGGAAACCAATGTCACAGAAAAGGGCACTGGAGCATCTGCTAGAGCTGTGCATTTTCTTCACAGCTCCCAGTGTAACCCAGGACCACCCCCAGCTGGCCTCCTCAGCCCTGGATTCATGTGGAGTTTCTACTTCTCACCTTTTTGTGAGAAGAGCCGACAATGATCAGCCCTTTGCAATGCAGAAAAACCCAACTAGAAGTAGTTACTGTAAATTTCTGCACATAGTTCAGCTAAAAAGTAAGGTCAACAAATGGATGGCTTTGAAGTCCATCCCCCCATGAAGGAGGGATGTCCAAGATCAACACCCAAGGAGCCTGGATGTTTTGTTTATCTGCATTCTTTTCTTTGTCCATCTGGGCAGTAGTTAATGTGATGAAGAGCGTTTTTAAAGCACACTGAACATCAATCTGTCTGCACAGTAACATGTTACTCTTAACATGCTGGTTATTTTTCCTGCAGTAATGGCAACATGAGAAACAACAGAAGTCTGGCACAATTACCGTTCTGTGGAGAATCAATGCTGCATTTGATTTTTTTCTAGTAACTCTTATAAAAATGCCTTACATCTGTAGCCAACACTACTAAGACAAGCATCCTATCAATACAGCCTCAGGATGTGACAAAAGGATGACTTAGCTTGGTGACAGCCATTTACCACAACCTCTGTTACACAATCAGCAGGAAAAGGCAATCTCTCCAGAAGAAAAGGCAGTGATATTTTTCAATCTTCTAGAGGAAATATCTATTTCAATACATGTTACAGTGCATTAAAGATATAATGGAAATATTATTCCAGTGAGTATTGGTATTTTTAGCTAACTGATAACCAAAACTAGCTGCACATTGATTTTTCTTTTAAACAAAATTATTTCAGCAACATGAGGGATATCCTTCCTCTTACAGGGTGGGGACAGGAGACAGTCTGCTTTGTTAGGACAGAATACTCACTAACTCTAAGGACTTGTATAAGTCACTACTAGAACACATGTAATTTTAAAAAAATATATCTTCCCCCACCACCCCTTTAAATGAATAGATGTTTGACTACTGAAAAGTTTTGTGTCTTTCCTACATGGATCTTCACTGCTGCACAGCAAAGCCCACATAACTTAGTGTAAAAATGCTACACAGTGCAACTGCAGTATAAAAGGGTAGAGGAAAGCCCCTTGTTTTCAAGAGGACTTTTAGTTCAGGTCTGAAGCAATTTTAGCCATACTCAATGCCAAAAGCTGTGGAATCTCCAGGACACTTCCATGAATGAAGCTTACCAGCCCCATGCCTCTGATCACAAGTAGCACCCCTACTATGCACACTGCAACTAATTGTATATCAAAGTTAAGAAATTAAGCAGCCTTTTTGCCTTTGTATTTCATTGCTCCCACCAATTTCACTCCTCAGCTGAAAGTGAGCTGTTCAGCCAGTCCTCTCCTGGCCACTGTGCAGGCTGCAGTTCTGCAACTTCTGAATTACACTAAGGAACAATTGAACAATTAAGTGCTCAATTGCAAACATCATTATACTGTTAGAATTATGTCTGGCCACAATTATGTCTGTGATGTCTGGCCACAAAAAAATCTCTATCCTGCCTATCAAGAGATCAAAATATAACCTTATGAAAGCCTGCTAACAGCAGATCTCACTATTTGCATATAGGAACTGTGTGCACATAAGATTTGAAGGGACCCTCTCCAAACTATGTGGTATTACCATAACTTAAATCTTAGTATTACTTTTACTGGGTTACTTGGGACTTGTAATCCTGGGCAACAACTGAGACTTGAAACGTATGCAACAACTACTCTGCATTTTTGGAATAAAAAAGAAATGTTAGTGCTAACTTAAGCCTCTTTACAGCTTGAGGTACTTCCTTACTTTACTCTGCAAGACAGCATCCTTTGTAATAAGCACACCATCTCTGCAAACAGATGAGCTTCAGAAAGTGCCAGGAAATACAAAGGACAATATTTTATCATTTCCAAACTTAAAAGGTTTGTTTTTCTTCCTCTGCCCACACCACTGAGGAGGACAAAGCTTGTTTTTGCAAACAAAAACAAGAGACACCACAAACAGTCGAGACCTAAGCAGTTCATTTCTACATTTGTACAAGACCAAATAACAGGAAACCTGAAAAATACTTTATGAACATCAAGCCACAGTGGAGAGGCTCCAAAGCCATTTGCCAACCTAGACTGAGACACAGGCACTATGAGGAAAACCAAGTTATCATACACACAAGCCGCTAAGCACAAACACTCTACTACCCACATGCTTTAAATTACTGGTAGCCATTTCAGATGGCCAAAAATTACTTTCCTTTGTGGGTGGCTGCTGAAGCTTTTATCAGAGGCTTCCCAGAAGCAGGAGCAGTAGGCTGAGACTTCACTATGTGCTGAAATTTTCAGTAGTCAGGAAAGCTAAAATTCAATGTTTGTTTATCTCTTCAGATTTATGTATACAGAAATACTTCTTCCACCCGAGGCTCCCAAGAGACTACTGACTATGTAATGAAAATTGCTGGCATAACTAGAGTGAACTAGGCTGAAATTTAAATTAGCTCAGTGCAACCATGCTGGTAAGTACAATCCATTTGCATTCTCTGGATATATTTGAAGACCATGATCCCAAGGAAGAAAAATTCAGACAACAGATTTACTTTCAAACCTGTTTTCAATCATTAAGCAGAAGAGAGTGAGACAGACTCCAGCACAGAGAACATGCTAGAAGAGCAGCACAGCAATCCAAGGCTACCAAGGAGTCACTCATGAATCACCAAAGGCTATTATAAGCATTTTAAAGTGCTGGCCATTTACACCAGACTCATCTCTACTAAAGCAGTAATGCTTGGCTGGACTGAGAGTACTGAGTGACAGAACCTTGCATCCTTGGTTTTCTGCTTCCTTAAGAGGAGCAGTTGCTTTTTCTCCCCATCAACTGGATAAAGGCTTTTTGGAATTTGTGTGTGTAGGACTCGGGCCATGGCAGATTGCAGGGTTAAATCTCCAGTGCTCTGAGCACCAACTTCGTCAGGTTACCTTCTTAAATGAGCAAAGCAGCTAATAGCTGCTAAAAAGTTGTTTATTGCAGAAGCACATCAGTCTCAAAAGTGAAGTCACAGACGTTAAAGTCGATGCTAAGTTTTGGCATAAAGTCCCAAACAGAAGCAGAAGCTGCTCCCGCAGGTCCTGGTGGGGCTGATATTGCTGCGGCAGCTCCTGTCTTCTTCTCAGATGTTGATCATGGCAGTCAGCAAAGCAAAAGCAAAAAGGCAAAAGCACCAGCTCTCCCCAGTGCATGCTCTTATATAGAATCTTCCCAACAAGCTAAGACACAAACTCAGACCACCACTTAACCTATTAGAATTCCAGTTTCTTAACACGCCAGGTTACATATAAACTACACATACAGTCTATCTTGTTCTATCTGAAATATGTAAGCAATATTCTTACTATAGCTCCATTATGTCTAAAACTATGTTCCTGAAGCCTCCACTGAAAACACCAGTATGCTTTTTAACTTTCACTAGAACTGACACTTCTACTCTGGCATCTGAAACCTTTCACTCACTAAAAGCACTGGAGCTCATTATAAAACTTACTGACTCACTTACTTATCCTAAAACTTCAACTTACACCTCTACTACGTGTGAGCAGCTTAATATACTTCAATCCATCCAAAGGTTTTAATTCAATCCCTGCACTCTGATTTCTCTCTAATGAATTCAGAGACCCCTGACTCACTGACTCCAACAGCAGGTACCTGAGGGTGCAGAGCTAGCACCCCACTCACCGACGCAGGCTGCCGGCCGGCCGCTCCAGGCTTTGCTGTCCATGCAGGTGACAATGCGGTCTCCCTTCAGCTGGTACCCTGGGGAGCAGTAGTACTCACACCTCGAGCCAAAATAGGCACCATCCAAACACTTGAAGCCCCCGTTGGTCGGCATGGACAGGGTAGGGCAACGCTTTTCTGGAAAAGGAAACAAAGACTTCTGGAAAGCTGCTACACTCCCTTTACAGTAATGCACATGTGGGGTATTATACAGAAATAAAAACACAGCTGGCAAACAAGTGGAAGAAAGTCTTGTTCCACGTGAGGTTTTTCCACGCTGTTCTCAGTAGCTGCATTTCAAATTTAACTCTACATAAGCGTTACTGGCCCGATACAATATTGATATGAGAAAAGGGATGACAAGTACCAATTCCTCTCTTCTCAGAAAATGTTTTATTGTAAGAGCCCATTTAGACACCTGGTACAAATTGTGTCAACTTGGAAAGTCTAAGATGGGCAATATTTTAAAACAGCTTTATGGCTCTGTCATAATACTGCTCCCACAAATCAAAATCTCACATTGATAAAATACTCCCTATCTGCCAAGAGTGTTTGTACCACTGACATGCCTGTCATGTCATGTACCCCTGTGAGATCCTCAACAACAAACTAATCTACATATCCAAGCACACTGCCAACCATTAAAAGAAAAAAAATAAAAGCAATCCAAAGATCAGTTTCAATGGCAAATAAGGATTTATTGTCTGAATCTGGAGCACAAGTCACACACAGATATTTGGCAACCACTTACGTTTGCACAGCACCTTCCCAGACCAGCGTTTGCTCGACTGACAAATGAGCTGGTGAGGGCCATGCAGTTCGTAGCCTTTCTGACAGCGAATATCGCATCTTGTGCCCAACACATTCTTGTAATATTCCCCTTGAGGTGTCCTGCAGTTTGCATAACCATGTTTCACTTTAATGGGGGAGCACCACGGTGTTTCTGGCACAGAGAAGAAAAAAGCCCCACACATAGCAATTAGAAAAATGTGAAGGTTCAGACACCAAACATAAAATCACTTTGCTTAATCAAGGTCACAGAGAAGAAAAGGAAAAAGCCCTCTTATTTAAAATGCCTCTAATCTTTAAAGTGGAGAACACTGCAGAGGTACACACACATGAGGAGGTCAGCCCATTAAAGACTGGAAGTTCTTTTTTTATGACAAACAATAAGGATTGTAGCCATTACATTGGAGGGGTTGGGAGGGCAGGTGGGGTTTTGCTATGTTTTTTGTCCATGGAATAAGTGTGCCACCATGTGGGCAGTTTGATGACAACTGGGCTGTTTTTTTCCTCTTCTTTTTAAGCAGACACATCTAACTGCTCTTTGATAAGAGAAGTTTGCATTAGGAACATCTTGGTCTAGCTGCAGTTGTCAGTTTTCTACATTTAGTTTAGTGGTCATTAAAAAAAATTAAGCTCTGCTTCCATAATAGTCTGTGCCTTGTAAACTCAGCGATGATTCAAGCTCTCTCACAGTTAGAAGACACCAATTACATAAATCGTATTGCCAATGTGTCACACTGAACCTGCTCAAATTGAACCTTTATTAACCTTTATAACCAGGGCTATGCTGTAAAATATTCAGGATATGGGTACCCCCATCTTGTGAGGATTTGTCACCACACTGTGGTGCTGATGAGAACAGTATCAAGTAGAGACTTCCCTTCCCAGCCAAAGTTTCACATCCTTTGTTTAGCTTTGATAACAGGCTGCACCAAGCAAGCAGGCAGCTCCTCAGCAGGAGTTTCCCACACAAGGAGTGACTAAGCCTGCCCCTTTCTCAGCTCCCAGATCTGAAAAGCATCTACTGGGAGAGGAGAGAGGGAGGAAGGGAGGGATTGCAAAGCAAAAAGGGAAAGGTGACAAATCCTGAAATCCTTTGTGACAATGTGTGACATGAGGGAGGAGCAAGAAGAAACATTTTAATTTTGCAAGAAAGGTGGAAAAAAACTCCTATACAAACAGCACACGTGAGTTTTAGCCTTCATACTTAGAAAGTCACAAACAACACTAAAAAAAATTTCTAGATCATGTTTGGTAGATCTTCACTACTTCCTAAATTCCCATAGTTATTAAATACATTTTCCCAAACTAGCTGGATCAGCTCCACATATAAATAAACAACAATCAATACAGAATTTCTTGTATATGGAATATTTGTATTCGGTGAGCTGTGTCTCTAGCACATACTTACACTTTCCCAATGGAATACACTTTAATAATATACTTAACAACTGCATTTTGCAGTGCTGGTCCTGAGTAAACACAAACAGCATCTGCAGACAAATCAGAGACTAATTATCAATCTTTTGCCTAGACCAAGGGCACACTTCCTCTAGACTAGTACAGTTCTAAACCAGTTGTGCTGTGATATGCTTGTTTTTATCTTTCACCAATACAAGTAAAAGCCCTTTACAAAGATGTGTAGGTGAAATTATTCCCAGTGTCACCAAATACACAGTAATTGAGGCACAGGACACAAGCAGGACACTGTAATAGCACCCATCAGGTTAAGGTAGAGTAGAGTTCAGCTTTTTGGTTCAGTCACACAATCATCCCAGCTCTGTTTCCTCCCACCTACAGCCTGTTTTCTCAATGTCAAATACATCCCCTGCTCTTTACTGTACAATTATGCAAAGTGCTTTGGTAGACAGTGGGTTTTGGTTTGGGGGGTTTGATTTTTTTTTTTTAGAACTATTTCCTGTCCGTCACTCTAATCTCTATTCCACAGCTCCCACAACACATTTAAAAAATCCCCACATCCACTGACTAGGGCCATTTTGTTGAGAGGCTGTATCACAGTGGCTCCCATTCTTCATGCTTGTCGTGCAACAAATTAAAGCTGAGACAACAGATGAGGGGTATGAGCTAATGGGAACAGAAATCAACTGCTGAAAAAACGAATGATGCCAACACCCAGCTCTGCCTCCTTAACTGCCAGCCCAGGGCTGCTGGTGAGGTCTCAGGCACCACCTCCAACCTCTCCTGAGCTTTTCCCATAATCTCTACTTTAGTGGTCTCATGCCCAAACTCTCCAGCTTTTCTGTCCCATTTGTTCTTCCCATGCCCTGAGACCTTACAGTTCAATCTATCTACACATTCAAGAGTTTAAGATCTCCTTAACTAAGAAGTAGGCCTCAGATTTTCTGCAGAAGGGTTTAAACCTTAGGTTACTAAGAAAACACTGTCTGCACAGGCAGGACTGGGTGGATGAAAACTCATTTGGGCTGAGTTTTCACCCCAGCCAGTTATGTAATCCTTCAGCAAATTAGTTCAAGACATTTATGCCCTGGGTTTTCCACATGTATAAACTCCAAATGCACATTGCTGACTTCCTTTGTAAAGGGTGTTAAGACAAATAAGCTTTGCAACATGATCAAGAGACTAAGTAAAATAAAGAGGGCAAAGAAGCTGTTTCAGGTATTGCAAATTCCCTTGAGTTTTTCTGCAAATTTTTGTGGTTTTACAAACACACCTGACTTGAGTAAACAGCTACCGATATAAATATATTTAAAAAAAAAAGGTAGCTAACAAGTAAAAAATGCAGTTGAATGCACAAACACAATACTGAAAAAGTAAAAGCCTTTTCCTATAGTGTTGTTGCAGCTACAGTGGTTTACAGAGAGAAACAAAGCAAGTTTTTAGAAGAGGGCAAAATGCATCTTACACTGGACCAAATGATTCTGCCAGAAAGAAAAACAAGAACTAACATGCTTTTGGATGCAAAATACTTGAAGAGCTTATGAAGAACATCTGTTTGATTAAAAACATGATAATGCTTACTCTAGAACTGATTGTGATGAGAAGAGGGTGAGGCAGGGTTTACAAGCCATTTACAAATATTGGGGGTTAGACCAAGTGATACTGCTGGAAAAAAACCCACCTAACTTGAAAAGCACATCAAACAATACAAAAAAGACTTAGATCAAAGTTTGTTTATTTTAAAGTGAAGGCACATATTGATTTCCAAAGGCTAAACAGCTAGGCAGAGCACTTGTGGAATTTAAGGTTTGTGTGAGGCCCCAAGGGGTTACACAAGCTGTTCCCTGCCTCAAGGCAAGATCAGCCATGGTCCTCAAGGCTTTGGGGATTATAAAAGCTAGAGGTTTCCCAGACACCTTTTCTGGAACTTCACCATCTATACTAGCCTCTGTTCAACCAACTGAAATTTGAGTTTATAAGTACCAGGATTGGTATCTAAAAACTGGTTTTTTTGTTTAATAGAAAGTTTGCACTTCAGCACAAAAAAGAACTAAAAAGTCCCTCAGCAATAGCCCGAATTTTCACTTAGTAAAACATTCCAGAGACTCAATCCTGTGTTTGAAACCACTGGAAAACAGGCAGCAAGCAGAAATAGCTGAAACTCCAATGTTGCCTTTAGAGCTATGGATACTGCTGGATCATCACAGTATCTGAGAAAACATATTAGCAATGAGGATCATCAGAGCAGTGGCACTGGAGCTGTGATGAACACAGCAATTTCTGTATTCAGGAAACTTTTCCTCATGAAACATGACTAAAGATGCCCAGTGGCAGGAAGGAAAGCACTTTTTAGAGCATCATCTCCTCCAGCCCCTTGGTCCTGTTTAAACACCAGCCTCAGCTGAGTCCTTCCTTCACAAACAGCATGCCAAGTGACCAGCTTGCTGCTGTATCAGCTGATAGAGCTGATGGTTCACCAAGGAGAAAGGGAAAAACTCCTTTAAAATGCTGGAGGCACAGAAAATCTTGGCCATGTTTCTCTGGAAAGCTGAATAAGTGGGAAAACATCCAGATAAAGACAAAAGGGTTTAGTAGGAGGCTGATTTTCACCCCTTCCAGTAAACTGCAATGTTTTGTTTGCAGATGTCAAAGAGGATGAATCTGTGTGCTCACTTGCACATGTGTAGAAAGAAAAAACAAAACAATGCTGCTTACACATGGGAATATCAATTTCGAAAATCCATTAAGTTCCTGTTATTGGTAAATTTTTTTTGTTAAGAAATGAGCCACACCCAAAATGCTGGACTGCACATCTGAGGAGAAGCTCTGAAGATTGCTACACAGCCCATTTTTCCCTGCTTTGTCTTTCTCCATCCCCTTCCCCCCAAAACCAACATAAAGAAATATGCTAATGAAGAATCAGCCTTTTCTGTTCCAATGCTTTATACTCTTAAATTCACATTGTCTGCTCCTCAACATTTAGCAGAAGTGCTTCCAAACTTGGGGCAGTTTTTAATATCTGTGTGAACGAGTCATTATGTTTCACTTACCCTGGTGACATTTTGGCTGACATGAGTATAATCCATTTTGGATCACCATACAAAAGGAATTTACACAGAATCCACATTTTAATTACTTGCCTGCCCTGGCATGAATTGGCATTGATTTATCTTCATGATCTCTGAGTTCTTTTTCAATGTGTCTGCAGAGGATCACATGTTAAAAGGCAAAGAAAAATGACTTAACCTAAATAAAGCTTTAGAGAATTATTTGTGCACATGTTTGAAAGCAAAATTTTATACTTGAGAATTTTACTGGGAGGAAGATGAGACATTTATGAAAACAGCAACATAGCCATAAAATCTGTGCTTTCCCCTTGGCTGTTCATAAATGCCTGAATAGTTTTATGACTTACCTCTCATATGACCCATTGATTCTTTGCAGAGAATCAATAATGTACAACAAGACACCAATGACCAGTATTTTCAAGTAATCAAAAGGATGGCAAATCTAGTATGTCCATAAATTAATTTACTAAAAAGAAACACAGTTATCATTTAAATGACAAATTAAATGATCTGTTTCTTTAATGTCTAGGCTTCTGAGGGATTTTGGCAGAGGAGAATGATATTAAGACAAAAGCAAACTCTTTAGAAAATTGAGACAGCAAATGGAAGATTTACTGGTAGTAGCAAAAAACTTCTCACTCTTGCTGAATGGCAAAGTCTTCCAGAATAGGGAAGAAAAACCAAATTTGCTTTATAAACATGCCAGTCCGTTCACTCATCCAGCTACATAATTTGATTTTGGAATGCACACATGCATTTGTTAAACACACTTCACTTGGTACTTCAGGCATCAGGTTAACCTGAAATGCAAGCAATTTTATGGAAAGAAAATAGCAATGAAAATCAAGTTCTCTTGCATGTACTTCTATACATTACCATCAGTAAGCCCAGGTTTTGAGTCAGCTTATCACTGATGGTTTTGTTAGCATGTATGGATAAGAAAGAGAAGTTCTTCCTGATTTTCATACTTCAACAACCTGCTCTCCCAGGAGCAAAGGCAATGTAAAAGTTACTTACTTGGGAGCATGAAAGAGTTGTGATCAATATTTGGTTCTAATTTCCATTGTTAAAAACAGCAGAAATTAAATCTTGATCTAAATATCCATGAGAGAAACCATGGAGCTGGATCACCAAGATTGTAAAAATCCATGAAAAGAAAAAAGAATGAAGCTTTCTGTCAGCAAGCAGTTGATCCTCTTTAGCACATAAGCAAAGCATTCACCTTTGTATCTATTGCGTGCATAAACATCCTCATCATCTTCAAGGGGTGAATATCCGGATCCTACAATACAAAATAAGAGAAGAAAAACTGCAGCAAGAAAGGAAATGTAAATTAAAAATAAAAGAAAGCTTTGAGAAAAGACATGCAAGATTAGGATGCAATAATCTATGCAATGTCATCAGCAGGGGTTTCTCTGAAGCTCAGAGTTCATAGCAGACCCACTTTATAGTGAATTTGGAAGGGGCAAATTGATTTGATAATCAAGTGAAACACTAAATTTCTCCTAGAACAATGTTGTGCAATGTTAAGTGGCACGTGCCAAGGTACAGCTCCTCGGTTACAGAGCCCACATACCATGCAGGTGATCTGCTGGGCAGAGAGAGCAGAGCAGGTGCAGCTGAAGGGCCCCATCAGAGGTTTCACTATAAAGTGGCTCCATAGTGTCAATGGCTGTTAACAGTCACAGGCCCAACTGCAAAAGTGAAATGTAAATAACTCAAATACAACCACCCTTAATGACCTGGAAGATCCTCACACCAAGAACAAGACACTGAGGTACAAAACCTGCAAACACAAGTTACACTCAAATCAAAATCACAGTTTGTTTTCAAGTGTTCTTCTGGCATTGTTCAAATAGAGACAACAAATGTCCATACTTTTAAAACCCTGAGCAATGGCTGAAAACTTAAAATAAAAGTAGAAGCTGCTTTCTAAAAACCAGAAACCAGTTGGAGCACTACTACTCAAATAATTCATCAATAAAACAAAGCAGTTGGCAAGCAAACCTTCAAAATTCCCTAAACAACACTTATTTAAAATTTGCAACTTCAGAGCATGAAGCCTACTCTAAATTCTAGATAAATCTTTTCTACAAAGAAGGGGTCATACAAATTCCTCCTTTGAAATATCCTTTTAAAAACCTTGCATGCAATAGGCAGGTACTCAGGGGCCACAGGAGCTTCTCACATGGTATCTCAAATTACAGCATTTGGGCTTATTTCACACCATTTGCTGCACAGACTATGTCTGTGCAAGCTGCTGCTTAAAGTTAGACAAAATTATTTAATTCAATAAGCTCAATGATTCCATGTGCAAGGCATACAACTGTTCAGCAGAAATCAGACCCAAGAGTTTGATTTCTGTCAGTATCTATCAACAGACTCCATTTCTTATTAAAAAAAACCCAACAAAATATCTGCCCAGAAAATGGTGAAACTTGATTTCTCACTCTACCAGACTCAAGAAAACTAAGTCCATGTATCTGCAGCTACTCCACAGCAGCATCTTCCCCAGCAATAGATCACTGGGAATCCCTCCAACAGTTTGAGCTGGGATCTGAAGAATTTCTAAACAACTTCTCCTCTGAAATCGAGGGATTTATAAACAACAAAATATTTTTATCACTTAGAATAATTTCTCTAGATTTTTTATATTTACTGTTGATGTTCAGTTTTGATACCTAAACACTGACATCTGAGAGACTTCTGAACATAAACACAAACTTTTTTGCACTTGAAATCTAACTGCATAGCAAAAAGAGCAAGCTGTGATCCCTGAGGGCTTTAGGAAGACCTGATATATAAATGAATACCTCTCTAAGCATCAATTTTTCTGCCAGAAATTGGAATACTCTTAGATAATTACTCACTTTGAGGGTTATAAAACTTTTACCTCAGTGTTATCACTAATAATTGTCCAATTATTAGTGATAACACTAATGCAGTGTTATCACTAGCATCACTAAAATTGAGTGATTTAACATTTAAAATTAATAAATCTTAGAATTATGTGAACTCTTATGCATTTGCCTTTCCTTAGACAAGAAACAATTAAGTGCTTTTGAAAGTTTTCTAAGAAAAACTGGCCATAAAGAGTTATTCACTACTTTTGCCCTGAAACAAGGCTCTCTTGGTAGAGCTTGACATCTCCCATTTCCAGCTCATTTTCTAGCTCAAAATAAGAAGTGAGTCAGGTCTCTTTCGTAACAATCAATGTTTTCTTAATAACCACAACAGGCTTGGCTTGGGGGAGCCACAAATCCAAGTGTCTCTGCTTCACATACATTCAAAACTGGCTACCAAGCCACGTAAGGACAAAGCATTGTTCTGTGTTGGAAGTGCTAAAATTACCACAGCTCAGGATATAGAAGGCTCCTGCCAAAAACAGCGGTGGACTTTTTTTCTGGCAGATGTCAAGCAAAACACATGAATTAACACTTTTATTTTAAGATTCAGCTATGGATTTACAGGATTCTGTTTATGTCAGAAAAAAAAAAAAAAACTTCATTCACAAAATAAAAGTCTGTTGCAAAGGTTCATTTGTACTCATCTGATGGTAAGATCAGGGCACAAGAACATAGTGCCAAGCCAGGCACTGCATACACATGAACAGCACTTCACATGCTATAAATCCTTTGTAACAGAGCAAAAGAAGGAATGTGACACACAAGAGGCAGAAGAGCTATAAATACTTGCTTTCCCAGGACTCACATAAGAATTATTTACCTCTCTGAGTTTAAATTAAAGTAAGCTATAGGCAACAACAGTATAGCACATTAAACCAAGCTGAAACTTTTCAGTTTACTGCCTTTCAACAGCTCAACTTCTGGAAGACAAGTCCTAGAAGGAATTGCTGAGGGAACTTAGGGTTGTTAAACCCAGAGAAAAGGAGGTTCACCACTCTCTCCAACTCCCTGAAAAGAGCCAGGTGGGGAGTATCTTCTCCCAGGTAATAACCACCAGAATGACAGACACAAAACAGTCTCAGGCTGGGACAAGGGAAGTTTAAAATAGCTACTAGGAAAAATTTCTTGACTGAAAGGGCTGTCAAAAGCATTGGAACAGGCTGCCCAGCGAAGTGGTTGAGTCAATAACCAGCAGGTATTTGGAAGATACCAAGATGTGTACTTAGAGACTTGGTTTAGAGGAGTACTAAAAAGAGACATTTTGGAAAATCATTTTATAACAATCATTTTTTGGGGTAAAAGCCCATATCTTAAGCTTCTGTAAACCAACCTTACCCCAAAGAACACTTGAGGAAAGTGTCAGGAAACAGGGCTCGTAACTCATCACTCTGTCTACCTTAGCGTACTTTTCATGCTGCTAAACTCATGGATAATTTGGCGTCTAATATTCCTGATAAGAACCTTGAAGGGAGATTCTGAGAAAGCACAGCCTTATGCCACTGCAAAGTACCGGCACGGCAAGCAGCCGTGAACATGACTGGCGGGGAAAGCAGAGCTCGGTGCTGTCATCTCCAAGCCAGAAGTGAGTGCAGCGGCCCCGCTCCCCGGCCCGGCCCCGCCGCCCCTTCCTCCCCCTCCTCACCCTCGTACTCCAGGCTGGCCCGGGCGCCCAGGGCGAGC
>PYHW01010003.1:4121312-4140195 GCA_013186435.1 Turdus rufiventris | reverse complement strand
AGGAGGAGGAGGAGGAGTGGGACGGGGACATTCTCCGAGCGCTCCCGGCACGCCGGAGTCTCCTCCTCCCGCTGCCCGGCCCCGCCTCGCCTCCCGGGAAGGTTCCCCTCCCCAGCTCAGTTCCCTTCCTGGACACGCTCCAGCCCCTCGCTGTCCTTCCTGAACTGTGGGGCCCAGAACTGGGCACAGCAGTCGAGGTGTGGCCCCACCAGTGCCCAGGATGGGATGGTCACTGCCCTGCTCCTGATCCAGGCCAGGTGCCATTGGCCTCCTTGCCCACCTGGGCACACCTGGCTCGTGTTCAGCCACTGCTGACCAGCACCTCCAGCTCCTTTTCCTCCAGGCACCTTTCCTGCCACTCTGCCCCCAGCCTACAGTGCAAAGATCACCACATTTCCAACTTTTTTAACGCTGCTGGGAAATGGAGAACAGCAAAAAAACCCTAAAAATACAGCAATAATAGCCAATTTTAGCTGCATGGTAGCTTTCATGGAATAACAAAAAGAAAAGAGCAAAATGAAAAACAAACAAAAAAAACCAAAACAAAAGCCATCTCAAAAATATAATGATACTTAAGCACACAGAAACAACATTAATTAAATGAACCTAGGTGGCGTCTTCTGTAGTCTGCAGAACTGGCAACTCTTGATACTGGGAGGAAAAAGAAAGCTCCTTTCACATTTAACGTATGCTTAAAATCAGAGAAAAAGTGCTTGGGAATTCCTCCCATTTTAAAAAGTCAATCAGTTTAACCATGTGTCAGAAGAGAATGACCAGTTTTCACCAGTAAGTCTGCAACATCTGGATTTAGTTCCTCCAATGTTTTGCCTCAGAGTTTTACATTCCACAGTACCTGAAGGCATATCAAATATGTACCTTATCAAATATGTGAATTAAAAACCTTAGCTCTACTGAAGAGCTTCTTGGAGTATGGCAGGGCTAAGGTCATTCTAAGAACCTCAGAAGTCTGGAAGAAGCACATGATGTGGCAGAAAAGGCACAAAATGGTCATGATGTTCACATTTTATGTGTAAAAATACTTCCATTCATTTTTATGAGGGTACTAAAAATGGAAAGCTGGGCTTTTCATCTCATTCTTTACTGGCTGAACATTACACCCCAGAGGTCTCCAAAGCTCATGTTAAAAATCCATTTACTTTGGTGGGACCTCAGTGATTTGTTTAAAAACTGCCTGCACAGTTAATATATATATATATATATATATATATATATATATATATATAGTTTTGTTATAGAAATCCTACAATCACAGAATGGTTTGGGTTGGAATGGACTTTAAAGAACTGAAACACAACCATTATTTAGCAAGAGTTGTGCTCAACTGAGAATCAGAGGATATCAAGAAAATCAGGGCATGTTCCAGAATGCCAACCAAGTTAATAATCCTGTGTGCAGCTTATTAGCCCAAATGATTAATTTCCAGAGATGTTTAGGCATTTCCCTGTTCATACATATGGAAATACACAGGTGTATAGCACAGATTTGAGTTTCCATGCACAGCCACAAGCTCCAGTCCACTGCTGTGCTTCTATTCCTTGCAGGTGTACAGACTTTCAGACATACCAAGAAGTTCCCCTCAGGGCTGTACACAGATTAATTCACTGTGTCTCAGTATTGATTAAGATGCAAACACCGTGTTTTAGTGCACAGGTTTTAACTTGCTTCAAGAGAGATGCCTCATACAAGATCCCATCAAAGAACAGCTCTTTCAAAGTCACAATCAAAGCACAACTGAAATGCAGAATAGACAGCTTCAGAATTATCAAGCTCAAAAGAGGTCAGAGTTTGCATGCCAGCAGTAGCTTATGCTTTGTGAGGTAAAATCACCCAATTACACAGAAATCATAAACTGGCTTAGAAAATGTAGGCATGGATTCTTTCCCCAAAAGATAATCTCGTTCCTCCTCCCTTGCTTCTGTGACCCAATGAAGAAACACTGCAGCTGACACCAAGCCATGAAGGTGTTTCCAAACAGATTGATCACATGTTGAGAGCTACTGCTTTGCAAAGAAGGCAGCTAACAAAATAAAACTTGTTTCACGTGTTAGCAAATACTGTGTAACAAAATAAGCACTACTCCAGGCTCAAGGAATTTCCTTCACTTCAGTGAAGTCCCATACCCAGAAGCAGTGAGCCATGCCCAAGCAGTTTACTCTCAGAAAAATCAGTGCTGGGATGGAAACTGCATGGGTACAGAAGTTAGTGCTAGTCCAGAAAAGTTCTGTAAAATACAACTGAACTTTGCTTCCTTTTATGGACACATGTAGATATCTTACATACAGCAAAACCAAAGCAAAACACTTTCCACCACTGATTTTGGTTTATTTTTCCCACTCCAGACTGGCAGTAAGAAGTGGAAGTGGCTCAAGTGGCTCTGAGTCAATGCAGGCAGAAGTCCTGTAACACAGCTGCAGTCAAGGAAAGCTGGCAGACATAACAAGAAACTACAAACCCCTCTGCCAACACATCCATATGATCCAGGAACCTCAGTGCAGTCCCAGGCTGCTCCTGGATACCCTGCACCATTGCAAATGAATTTTCTTTTACTGTAATCATGTGTTTAGTGTTAGAATGAGCAGTATGTTCAAATGCTGCTTGGAGTTTACACACTTAAATGGCCAAAGGTTGTTTTTAAAATACTATTCACTTGAAACTGTTAAAAAAACAAAACAAACAAACAAAAAACTTCATTAAAATGGTGTCCTTATATTCAATGAAAACAAACGAGGCATTTCCAGAACTTGAAATTCTAAAGAAAATTCCAGAATCCTAATTCTGGAAATTCTAGTCTGCCCTGAATTGCTCTTGTGATGTGACATTTTGGGTGATTCAATGGAAAGTGAGGATTTAATTTCAAGTTATCAAATGTATATACATCAACATATTGAGTTTTCAGCAGAAAATTGAAGAAAATGTAGGAAAAAAAAGTTAAATATATGACTAAAAGGCCTCTGCTATTGAAATAGTGTTGATTATTGTGGGGGGAAAAAAAGGAAGCTGAAAAGACCAAAAAGGATACACCTAGGAGTTATCATTGGTACAACTTCAAGAAAATTATGAGTCATCTTTGTTTCCCACAGAAGCCATGTTCCTTTGGTTACTGAGCAGAATGAGCCACAAGGTGCCACAATGGTTCATCAAGAAGATGGGCTTAGGCTGGGGGCTTGGCTCATAGGGAAGATTCTGAACATTACATACATGAATAGTGCCCCCAAGTGATCCTGATTCTCAGCCTGAACCAGTGAGTTGGCTTTTGTTTGTTTTGGCTCATTGCCCACAGTTTTAAATAAGGAGGAGCAGAGGAAAAGGAAAAGGTTAGCTTCCATGATTTTTTCAGCTGTCAAGAGAACATCCAAAAGCAACTTTCCTCCCTTTCAAAGGGCTCCACCTGAACAAGGATCTTTCAATAAAGTAAAATACAGCAAAACAAAATAAAAACTCTGAAAAGACAGGCAAACAAAAGAAGTCAATGATCATTTGGAGAGGCACCTAGTTATGCCAGCAGGAGACTAACAAGGAGGAGACCAGAGGAATTCAAAGATTGATTTTGTGATTAAGGCACTCCTCCATAAATAATGCTAAAAATTTAGTGGCAGCATCTCTTTATGATCAGAAACCATCACAGGCTATTAACAGAGGAAGGATGAAAAGTGTCATAAACACTAAAATGTAAATCAATTCAGCTGAACAAAATGTACATCCTTTAATTGATAGGTTTAAGGAATGTAAACACTGCATTACATTTACACAAAACACAGATTTTTAGCTGCATACTGCAAAATATATTTGTTATCCTGAACACAGATGTGTCTGTGCTTTCCTGCTATGCCTGAACTCTGGCTAAGCCTTCAACAGGAGTACAGCAGCTACAGGGTTATCCACGGATACAGAAGAATATTTTATATAGAAGAATTTGCACAGTGTGTCTGACAAACTCCAAGAGGCTCTGCAAAGGCTGTTTTCTGCAGGAGCTGTGAGGGGTCAGAGCCTGGAGCAGTTTCTCTGTGGTTATTCCATACCCTACTCACCATCACTGCAGTCAGGAGTGCACTCTCACTTCTGGGAAGGGAGTAACTTTGAGGGGACAAAAGAGAAATAATTCCTGTGAACATACTCCAATATAAGTTTTTTCCCTTATCTTAAGATATTTAGAGTCTTTAACATAGGCCTACATTTTAAGAGCACGTTGAAAACACAGAAAAACAGAAGTCACCTATAGAAAGCCAATAAGGGACTAAAAAGAGGTAGAACTATTAGTAACTGTTTAATTACATAGAGACCACTTAAGCTGAAAGTCTCTCTAATGACAAGTTCCAGTGGACTTTGGATAACTTTCCAAAGGAGGAGATTGAAAACTAATCCTGATCTATTCTGAATCGGTGGCAGATGGAATAATTATTTTTCTTTTTTTCCTGTTAATGCTGACACTGAAAACTGGCACATCTCAGTTTCTGACTTTTAATAATACAGTACCAGATACACTGGGGTTTTTATCCTTAAGACACATTATTTCTGAAGCTCTGCCATTTTAAAAAGGTTTTTCAAATTTTATGAACAGACTAAAAGAAAGGCTCCCTATGAAAAAAATCTCAGCTTGAAGTGTCAGACACTACACCAACACTTGAAAACTATCATCAGGGGCTGCCTGTAAATCCATAGGAAACTCTCCAACAAGTTCCTAGAAACAGAAGGGGAGTGGAAAAATGTGATGTTACTGACAGTGATCTCCTGCTCCTTCGTAAGTGGAGTCACAGAGTCTCAGAAGCAACACAGAAATACTAGAAACTCTAAGCTGGCAGTGAGTACCCTTCTTTGAAGAAAAAAAGGACTTTAAGGACTCCAGGACTACTTCTATGCATGCTTTACTAGTGCTTTGCAAGGGTAGAAAACAAGTAGGCATTACACCTGTGAGGAACAGCTGAAGAAATAACTCCAGGGGAAGTAGAGCAGTCAACAAGACAAAAACTGAGCAAAGACAACAGAAAAATGGGTGGAACTCAAATGAAAAAAAAAAAAAAAAACAAACAAAAAAAACCAACAACTATGTAAAAGAGCTTCAAATTTAATAGCAAACCAATAATTGAAGGAAAAAGAAAGCAACTGCTGTCAATACTCAGGAGATAGGAATTTAATTTATTTACAAAGAATAGCATTAAAACCAGCCTCACAACAAACAGTATTTCATGAAGCCAAATGCACAGAAGTTGTAGAAACCAATTGATGAGAAGTGGCTTGCTCCTTTTGTTTAAAATAATCAATGTTAATCATATTCTAAGGCAGAGTCAAAAGTTCTTTTCACAGAGCCAGCATAAAAATAATGCTGATTAGATTTTAAAGGAACATTTGAGACAGTCTCTCCAAACCCTTGGTCTTTTTTCATTAATATTCATGTCAGTGGTAAATCCCATCAGGAGAATATTCTCACTTCCATCAAAATCAAGAGGGTAAACAAATTTCCGTCTGAAAGAGTGGTTACCAAGGTCATTTGAGAGGCTATTGCCTTAGAAGATCCAGCTTCACTGACAATACACACTGTTTGTGGCACCACAATATAAAAAAGATATAAAATTATTAGAGAGTTTCCAAAGGAGGCTAAAAAGATGGAGAAGCATCTAGAGGGGAATACATTTGAGGAGGAGCTGAGAGCACTTGGTCTGTTCAGCCTGGAGGAGAACTGAGGGCAGACCTCAGTGCAGTCACAACTTCCTGGTGAGGGACAGACAAAGGGCAGGCACTGATCTCTGCTGTGTGTGACAGTGACAGGACCCAAGGGAATGGCCTGAAGTTGTGTCAGGGCAGGTTTGGGTTGGGTATCAGGAAAAGGTTCTTTCCCCAGAGGGTGGCTGGGCACTGACACAGGCTCCCTAGCCAGTGGTCACAGCACCAGGCTGACACAGCTCAAGAAATATTTGGACAATGCTGTCAGGTGTGGTTCTTGTGTGCAGAGCAAGGAGTTGAACTTTGATGAACCTAGTGGGTCCTTTCCAATTCAGGATATTCTATGATTCTTTATATATTAGAGAGAGATATAGATCTAGATAGATATACATATACATGTAGCCATAGTGCTGAAGACAATGCTCAGAAACTGCAAATGCCCCAAAGTAGAAAGTAAATAAATAAAAAGAAACCAAAATAATGTTTTATTTCCTCTGCCTTTGGAACCCTAACTGCTGGTTTAAGGCAAAAGGAGACCCGGCAACACCAATATAATAACTTAAACTTAATGACCTCAACACACTAAGCCCATGTTTCCAGAATTACACCCAGGTTCTTCAGGAGAGGGAAAAGGGCTATGGAAAATCCACTGCCACTACCAGAAACAGGAGAGGTGACTGAACCACCTAAAATGGAACCCTAAAAGAAACCTGTCTGGAAAGAAGAGGAACATGTACACAGCCAACTTGCAGGTTTTACAAAAGGTATGGCCAGCACCATGGTCCTCAGCAAGAAGGATGATGATGCCCTGTTTCCTTCAGCTCCTAAAAATGCAGTGGCAGGTCCAGCCCCAGCCTCCTGACATCAGGACAGAGTGTGCTGAGAAGCTGCAGAGCAAAGCAGGGAAATGTGAATCTGTGCTGTATTTGGTGCAGCTACATTACCTAAGGATGGCCACGCTCTGGGTCCCTTTCATGAAGGGCAGGCTGATGTGTAGGGATTGACGAACAACATCTGGCAGGAATGACCAGCTGCAGAAAGCAAAACTGGCAGCTTCAAATTACCAAGGTCAGGTTTCACTTAACGTAATTAGAATATTATCCTTTAATAGTCAGTTGTATGAATTGTAGTTTCCACAAAATCAATTTGGTACTGAAAAAATTCTCAAGTTGCATAAACATCCTGAAGATGACAACTAAAGGTTGTTAAAAAAAACAACAAAAACAAACAAAACAAGAAAAACTTGCAGCAGAACAGATGTTTTTAAATACCAGATGCATAGACTTGTTGGTATTCTTGTAACACCAATTTCTTCTGAGTGTTAAAATATGACACTGGTCAAAGACACTGAAGACATACACCAAAGATCAGTTTGCCTCAGAATGGTAGGACTGAGGTGCCACTGTATTTCTCACTCTTTCCTCCTCACAGAAGCATCCAAGTCTGAGAAACTGACTTGTGAGGTTCAGGGCTTGCCATTAAAAGCAGACTGACAACCTGCAAATCTGCCATGTGAACTAGAGATATGGATATAAAAAGGGAGCATGTCAAACACACTGGGGGAAAAACAATCCATAGAAAAGGTACAAAGCTGGTAATAGTTCTCATGGAAAAATGACACCTCTGCCTAAATTGTTACTGAGAGTTAATACACTGTAAATAATGTGGAATTTTACCCAAACATATGAGATGTATCACTACCCATAATGCTCTCAGCAACTCCAGCCCTGACAGGAGCTTGGCCTCGGGGTGCCCCTGTCCCTGCAGCCAGAGCTGATCCCTGTCCCAGCTCTGCTCATGCCTCTGGGCTGCTGGGGGAAATCCCTGTCCACTACCAGCCCCCACAGAACCAGGACAGACCTAACTCTGCAGTCTTCCATGTAGAAAGGAGAAATTTAAATCCCACTCTATTTTAAAAAATAATTGAAAAACATCAGTTCTGCAGTTTCCTACGGATCTGAACCAGGTAAGACATTTCACAGAAAAATAACTTATTTTTTAGGTTTTGCAAAAAACCATAATGATTTTGACCACCCAGACACAAGCATAAAATCGAGTGCTCACGTTCCTGAATGTAATGCTCTCACCCTCCCTTTGCAAATCTGATCCCATGTCGTTAAAATGCTCAAAGATTTGACGTGGATTTCCACTGCAGACAGACCAAATAACCAAAGGATACACACAGTTGCCTATCTAAAAATGTGCTTCTGAGTTGATTCCTTCCCGTAATTTAGTTTCCCCTCTTGCGCAATTTTAATGTAACACACAAAAAAAATTAGAACCATACTGTACAGTCAATTCCACAGTGTTGTGTGTCTTGTGTGCAAGAGACAATCAAGCATGACTCCCTTGCTGTTATTACCACAGACCTGTACTGGCCTCATTACATCGAGGAAAATGGGATGTTATGTTTGGCAGGAAGTCCTGGCAGAAGGCAGAGGGTCAGACCAGGCACACATGGCAGCTGCCAGTCCCTTGCCTCTCACCACTCTGTCCCTCTGCAGTCACAGGCTCTTACTAGTAAGGATTCAACAGCAACCTGAGACAAAATCAACATTTGCCAGTGAGAAAACAGGCCAAGGGCAACCTCCAGCAACACCTGACAGTAATACAGCTCACTCTGGGAAAAAGCAGATACAGTACAGCTTGTTTCAACCATCCCTCGACAGCCCGCTGCCTTGGCAAGGATCTGTCAGCAGGAGCAGTCCATCAGCCAGCTCCTGATGTGAGCTTGCTCCAGCTGTCAGAATTTCTCAGGAGCTTGTAACAGGGCTGGAGCACTCTCACTGCAGGTGGCTGACAAGTAAAATCCCAAAAGAGCTGCAGTCCTGTCTGAACTTGTGAGCTGCTGTGCACCGTGGTGCCTGCCAAGCCTTCCCATCCCCTGCTCAAAACACACACAGAAAACACCTCACTGCAATGGCAGGGATTCCTCACAGCTCTTTCCACATTGGAAATGAGAGGTGACTAGGAATTGAATAGCATGGTTTTAAAAGAAATGTTTATAATACAAAACACAAGTTGCTGCATCAGCCCTGAAAAGGCCTTGGGAGGAGGGCAATGAATTTGTTGAATGGAACTGGTGCACAGGGCTTGCCAGCTGAACTTTAGTTAAATTATTCATCTTTGCAGACATTAGGTCTTACTTTTGTTTTCCCTCTGTGCACTTCTGCTGCCATTTGTCAGTCCCACCTACCATGGTGCCTTCATACAAAAAAGGCCAAGAGTATTTTGGAGAGCATGGCTTCCTGAGAACTGAAACCCTGAGCACCATCTACACCACAAAATCCATTATTAATACTACTTTAGTTTATTCTCATCTGTCACATACTACAAGCACGATTTTTTTCTGTTCCCTGTCCTGGCTTCCCATGGTCTTTGTGCAGTAAGAGAAGCTTTGTTAATGGCAGAATAGTAAACACAGACCAGGATTGTGCTTTAGAGACAGCATTCACCCACTGCAAATAAATCTAACCCCATACTCTTTGTGATGGGCTTACAAATAGGGAAATATTTTCTAACTCAGATGGAGGACTTAATTTCAGTTTCTTTGGACTGATCTGTTTCAGCAAACCAATTTACACTTCCAATAGGAAAATGAGCTCTAAACCAATAGTATCTTTCTGAAGAGTTAAAAGCTGCCTTTTATTACACACAAAATATTTATAGCTTTTAATGCATATTATTGCTAAAATGTCTGAGTGATTTTGTAAGTATGACACATATTAACGATTTGCCTACAATATGGCAGACAAAAACACTGCAAAAGAATGGTTTGGATAAGGACAAAACAAAAGAACTTAAATGGTTGCAGTGTGTGTCTCGCGCTTTACTTGGTATCCAAGAGGTGTGAAATGCCTTGAAGACATCTAAAGGTACAGTTTAATATTCTTGGTTTTGACATGCTGTTGGAGAGAGGTACAGAATTCCCAACCAGAAACACTTCTCCTAAAAACAGAGCCAAAACACAGTTCAGGTATTCCAATTTCCAAAAAGATGACAAGCTGTCAGACAGTCAAACACTGCAGCTTCCAGAGTGCTGGTGAAACAAAGAGGCATCAGTGACACACCAACAGCACTGCTGGCATTCCTACAAATGCTGCCTTCCCTTATTAAAGAACCACTCAGGATTTCATGTATTTGACTGGAAACTTCCTTAAACTCTAAGTCAAAGCAAGTTTCCAGTTATGGTTATCTCCTGCTCCTCCCAGACATGCATTTCCTATGTCATTATAATAAATGTCAAGTACCAACAAGGAACTCAAAATATGGTTCCCAACACCCACTGAAACAGATGCACCTCCAGAAGCTTTAACTGAAGCAGTAAGGAGAGCAGTGGAAAGACAAGCCAGAAGAGCACACAGAAAAGCCCAGAGTCACAAGCAGGTCCAGGTCACCCCTTTTCAGCTCCAAAGAGACACAAAAACCACCTGTAGCATAATATTTCTGGTATCTGTACCTGGGCAGTTTGGAATGTCTTCAAGCCAACATGATTTTAAACTTCAGGAACAGTTGTACAGAGCCATGTTGATTTTGGGCTCTTTTACTAACAAGTAACTGTATAACTAGAAAGCCACAATGGATGGACTCAAGCAGACTCAAATCGAGCAATTACATTTGAGTGCATTGCCCTGAAGTTGACAGCTCCAAAGAAAACTCTAACAGGCACAGGCTCACAATTTAACTGAGGCAGGAGTTGGAAGCAGCATCTTCCCCTGTCCGGCCAGTCAGCATCAGGAAACCTGACAAAAGATCTCTGAGGGACACCAGGATGGACCACAGACTCTGGCAGGTTAAAATTCTGAAGACACAGCCTAAAAGGAGACAGATTTTGCTGAGTGGCTCATGTTGCCAGCCCACACTGGTTAAGTGTAGGCTTTGAGAAAACCATGCAGCACAGCATGGCATGGCTGCAGAAGCCTGAATACAGCACTACTTCCAAACTGCAGTGCTATTCTTGGTGAATGTATGTGCAACACATCTAAATTCAGTACCCTAAATAACAATGGCATTTCCTCAAAAGAACAAGAAGAGGGCGAGAAGTAGGGAAGAAAAAAAATCAGATGTCTTCAATCATGCTGCTCAAATTATAAGGAAATGTGTCTATTCAGAGTTGTGACAAATTTGAAATTTTACACAACAGGACAGAAAGGGTTTCCTTCCATATCAACACCACAGTAATTTTAGAATCTTCAAAAAAAGATTAACTTATAAAACTGCTAAGTCATCTGATCTGCACACGTGCAGTACTCTCACACACGCATGTTTTTATCTACTGCATGATCTGAAGCAAGTGACAGCACTAACATAAAATTTAATGTTATATATCTTACTGCAAAGCTGCAGAAGTTTCTGCTGTGTCTCCCTGAAGGTCACAGCTGCACATCACAAATCAAAGATGTATACACCCATATGGAGGTATTTATTCACAAGTTTCAAATAAATGAATGCAATAAAGAATCGTTATGATACATATCCGGCATGTTTCAGTTCCGGGTCTTCTTTTCTCACCTCAAAAACAGCTCATAATGACCTGCTAGTGTCTCACAAGAACAACCCAAAATATACAAAATTTCCAGTGTTCTTTGTTTTTCAGGTCTATGCATCAGGCAGCAAAACTTGGTCTTTCAGAGCAGCCCATCTGAACCCCACAGATGTCATCTGTCCTTAGCTGAAGATGTATTTTCACTGAGCAAGCAAAAAAGCATGAAGTTACACAAACTCTATCTGCTCAAATGGCAAAAAACCTTTGCCAAAAATGTCCAGCCATCCCCAGCTTGAGCTGCACAGCCTGGCAGAATTTCAGCACTCTGACATGGCTGGAGGTGTTTCCCTCTCCCAGCCTGTAATTTGCCCTGCATGCTGCCAGCTCTTCCCAAATACTAAGATAATGTTCAACATACAAAACAAGGGCAGTGAAGACATGCAGAAGGCTGGAGGGAACAGCACCATCCAGAGCAGCAAGATGAGTCCCACCCTCACTGCTTATTTCACATTACATAGCACAAGAGGGCACAGGAGAACATCCAAGAAAGATTTATGGCAAAGATGTCCTGAATTGGCTAGCAGGCTTCCCTTTTCCCTGAGCCTTGTGATCCCATGTAAAACACTGTGTTAACTCACACCCAGGGAGCCAGGGATGCTCACCCAGGGGAAGGCAGGACAGCCGGGCAGCCCACCTCAGACTCCAGGGATTAGTTAAAATACACAAGCAGGAGAGTAGCCAATAGTTGAAGCTGCTGCCCAGGTGAGGGAATTCACAGAATTCCCAGAATGATTAGGTTGGAAGAGACCTTCAAGATCATCAAGTCCAACCCATGCCCTAACATCTCAACTAAACCATGCCACAGAGTGCCACATCCAATCTTTTTTTAAACACACCCAGGGATGGTGACTCCACCACCTTCCCAGGCAGACCATTCCAGTATTTTATCACTCTTTCTGAGAAAAACTTTTTCCTAATTTCCAACCTAATTTTCCCTTGCTGCAGCTTGAGACTGTGTCCTCTCATTGTCAGTTGCTGCCTGAAGAAAGAGAACAACCCTGACCTGACTGCAACCACCTTTCAGGGAGTTGTAGAGAGTGATATTGTCACCTTTGGGTCTCCTGTTCTCCAGGCTGAACAACCCCAGCTCCCCCATCACCCTGGGATGGACCCCATCTGGTCCCATAGATTTATGAATATCCAAGCATCTCAGCAGTTCTCTGACTGCCTCCTCGTGGATAATGGGGGGAAGAAGAACGTTATCCTCTTGGATAACATTCTGAAGAAGAGGGGATGTTTCCAGCAGTGAAAAATAGGTTTGGGAGAAAGCTGTTTTGGAAATCTCCCGGACAGCCATGAGGAGAACACGGAGTCCACCAGGATCAGCAACAGGCCACAGCTGCCTAATACTTCCTGGAGGGAATGCACAGATCCCAGAAGCAATCAAAATATGAGATACTGCTGGGAAGAATGACAGGATGAAGGAAGGCAAAGTAGCTGCCTTTCCAGGGTAGCATCAGCTAAGTGCTAGAGGAAAAGCACACAAACAGCACTAAAAATAAAATCAAGAGGGCTGATGATAAGGGCCAGCCAGCCAGCCAAGTAACTTGTGTTAAGGAAACAAAGCAAAACTCACAAGCAATACTTTCTCCCCAAATAAGCCTTTCAGCAGAAAAAATTTATTTTAACAGTAGTCCAGCACCAGGGTATTCGGACAGACTCATTTCTGCAAGCTACTAGCAGGTTCTTAACATGCTCCCATGCCAAATGCATTCTCCCTCCATCTTCAGAGAAATGAAATGTAAGCTTAGACATTTCTCCCCGGAAAAATTCCTGCAGCTGCCAAGAAACACCTTTTAGAGGTAATGGTGGATTGGGGAAGGATTTCTTATCATCCTGATGCTGCATTTGACAGAGCTTTACTCTCTGTGAAACCACTCCTTCCTCATTTCTATGGTATGTACATGCCAAAGATACCATTTATTTCCTCAGGCACAATGGAAGCTCATCAAGGTTGTTCAGGCAAATCAATGGAAAATATTGGCAAAGCTGTGCTTGCAATATATATTAACTTGGGGAAACCTAATTTTTTCCTTGGATCTCTCAAGAAGTACAAAAATCCTTTCTCTCTTCCTATGAAGATGTGCCAAATGACAAGTCAAAGTGGTTTCAAACTCAGGCAGAGATCTTAAGTGGCTATTTCAAGTTAAAGGAAAGATCAAAATAGTTAAATTTAAAACCCACAATTTGGAGCCATTTTCAAGGTACTGCAGCACAAATTTTCAGTTTGAACAAATTCAACAGTGCCCTTTAGATACAATCAATAGTTAGAAACAGTGGCAGAGAAGTGCCAGCCAGCCAGCCATGTCCTGTATGCCGAGATATTCATTTACTGGGTAAAAAATTTAAGTGAAGGCCTTGTGAAATGGTTGATACAAACACATTGTAATTTTTCACATAACTTGAAACAGCAAATTAAAAGAAAAAAAAAATCAAACCAACCAAAACACAGCCGTTTTGGAAGCTGAAATATTAGCCATGTAATTAGAACAACATGTAACTTGTTACCCCATTTAGGGAAAAAACACAGTTTCAGAAGTTTCACATAAGTACTATGAAAGATTAACAATTTAAATTTGAGTCCATATTACAATGCACTACATATTAGAATTTTGTGAAGTATTAGATTACTGATATGCTGTTTGGACAAAATAGGAAAGTGTGGTGGGGGTGCTGGGAGGGAGGAATGGGTTTTGGTTGCCTCTTCACTGTTTTCCACTCCAAATAATCACAATGCTGGACTGGGGATCCATGCCTTGGAAGCAGTCTCTGTCAACAAAGATACTCCTGTTTACCAACAAACATCAGAACAGCTCAGTGTGGGTTTAAGCCCATGCCCATCTCCAAACTCTGCAAAGTAATCCTAAGCAGCTTGCCTAAGGCTATATGTAAAATGTGTATGGAGTGTGAATTTTCAAACCAGTGGCTTATTCAACTGAATATCAACATAAGAACTTGCCAGATCTTGCTCCCTGCACTTTATCAGCCACAAATTTGACCAATCAACACTCATTCTGTTCATGCTCGTTTCTAACTACTCAATTCAACTGTCAGACAAGCAGACAAAAGTGAACCACAAATCAACACTTCCAAATTACTTTCAGAATCAATGTTTTTGATAAACTAAATTATAAGCACATTTATACTTTTCACAGAAAGAACCTCACACACACTGATGGCTATCTCAAGTGCAAGCTTTTATAAACACTCTGGTTTTTACACTGCAGATGTTTGGCAAGCCCTTGTCATGCCAGCACTTACTGCTGCAGTGGACCAAGAAGATAAGGGGGGTACAGCAGCTTGCAGGCACGAAAAAAACTGCCATTGATAGTTCTATGGCACCTCCTGAACCACCTCCAATGCCTGGCCAGACTTAGCTACCCAAGGCACTAAATGCAGTTAGTCTGTCTGTGCTGTCTGGTAAGGTGTATTTCACTGTGAGAGAAAGGACTGTTCAACAGCTCATTGAAATATCCTTAATTTCACTCTGTTGATGTGATCTCACCATGGAGATTTCAGTTGCACTGAAGCCCCTCGTGCTGCTGAAGAGTGAGCAGGCTGAGCAGAGAGGATGCGATGACCTGATTATTTAAGGACAACTCAGGAAGAAATTTACTGCTTTGGTAATGCTTATAAAGCCACAAGGAGTTTTCAGTGGGGAATTACTACAGCTCATGAAAATGGTCCACTTCACACAGGAATGTTTGAAAGCAGTGTCAGCAGATGAGTTAACATTATTGATTGATATTAACATATTTGTTATGCCTGAGTTCACCTGAGAATGTAATTTCTATTAGGCTTCTCTGCTGCTGGAAGTTTTACTCAAATGCCACTATCCAGATAACTGGAGCTTGTTCAGACAGAGCCAGCCCATCCAAAGCACAGCTGTGGATAAAGTGTGCTTCAAAACGCACTTACCTGCTTGCATTCAGTACATCACAGAAACATAAATGGCTTGGATTGGACGGGATCTTAAAGCTGGTCTAGTTCCAAGCACCCTGCTGTGGACAGGGACACCTTTCCTTGGAGAATCCATTCCCATGCTGGGCTTTGTGCTGTGTTCGGCAGCACACAACACACCCAGGCCCACCACGGCCACGAGTGTCACCCACAGCTCCACACATGGATCCTGCACATAAAAATTGTCACCCAGAACTGACAAGGCAGCCAGCAAACTGTGTTTAAAAGAAAAACACAACAGAAGAACTCTGAGATGGCATAACAGGCCCCACCCTTGGCACTGTGGCTCAGGAGATTGCTTCTTGACCATTCTGCAGCTTGGTGTGATGGAGAGGAGCTGTGAGTAGCAATCAAATTATTGTGATGCCAGATTTTTTTAAAGCCTGCCATTTGACTTCAGTTTTGTCCTCCTATCCTTTGTCTATTTATAGCATAAACTCTATTGGGCAAGACCTGCCTCTCTCTGAAGGGCTGAAGCACTCAGCAGTCTCACTCACAGGTGCATTCCTTGATCACAGCTTTGAGAAGAACTTCCCTTTCCACAACCTGACTTCCATCTACTCATATTTAATCCATAATATACGTATGTTGTAAGCACATAACTCTTATGTATATATTGTTTTCTTTGAATTTAATCTCACACAACTTTTGAAAATAGTTCCATAATATTACACAGTCTTCAAGTGATTTTAGTGACATCTTGCTCAAGGTTCATGGCCCCTTCACACCAGTGCTCCAATGCACAGTTCCCATTCATTCTATCATAGATAAGCTTTGCTTTTCATCTACCAGAAGTGTAAGACACAAGTACCACAGCCTTAAATCATACAGTGCCACTTGGTTTCCCCTTCACATCTCCCATATATACTTCTACCGTAAGTATATACGTACATGTGGACAGCTGTACCCTTCCCAATACCACAGAAAGTCACTGAAGAGCTCCAAGATCACATCTCCCTCTTCAGTCTTTAGGGAAAAGGTTTTACATTTGTTTAAACTTCCAAAAGGTGCATCTCTAAACTGTTCTTGAAGAGAAAACAGACTTTCCTCTGAGTAGTGCCACCAGAGAGGTTTTGTCTGCCTCATTAGCTTTGAATGTACCAGCAGGAGAATATCTTTCACAGCATCCTTTCAAAACTAGAAAATACAGTTACAGTTCAAACAGCTACTGCTTCTAAGGCTTTTGAGTATTTTGAGAATTTCAATTATTTGGATATTTTTCAGTTTTCTTGCTTCTGCTGAGCAGATAATTAGTTCAATTACATTTTCACAGGTGGAATACTGGCTTGATTTGTAATTGCCTACCATCAAAAAATCAATAGCAGAACTCCTAGGGCATGAAAATTCCACCTATTTAGTGCGGTGTTTAACACAGTCTTTGGAATTGTGGCGCACAAAAGTCCTACACCAAAAACTTCAGCGTTACCAAATTATGAGTTCAAGAGCTGCTTAGACTGTTCCAGATGTTTAAAGAACAATCTACCATTGAATGCAAGCATTTTACATGAATCCATAACAGACTGCTTGGCTTTGTCTACAATGTAGTCCAGAGTCAACATCTTGGTAAGGGTTCAATAAGATTGTGCCTGTATAATCAAAAGGACCCCAAAAACTCATGTTGTAGAGATTTTTCTTTTTAAAATGTCTATTTTAGTTGACTTAATGGCATTCCCTACCTAATGTGTTACATACCAACACAGTACTGATAATAGAAAAAAATATCTATTAACAGTTTCATTAGATTTCATACTGGGAGTAAAGATCTGAAAGAATATCACATTTCTCACTAAAAACAAACAGAAGAAAAGTAACATGAAACATAAACTTAATATTAGGGTTTACAATTACAGCTGCTGATGATTTAAGCGCTTTGGAGTCTTTGACACTAAGCATAAGCAGGAAATTGGATTTACAAATGAGTGAAAGGCAAAACAAGAAGGCTTTTGTGCAGTCAACTTGAAGATTGCATGCAAAAATTTGACTTTTGAGATTAAAGAGGTTACATTTGGCCTTTTAGGAAAACAGAGAATAGGATATTAGCATCCTCTGTAAACTACTTGAAGACTATAACATTCTCATGAACCGCAAACTAAAACATTCACTCATCTTCCTAAGAAAATATAGAGAATTTGGCAGTGCAGTAACCCTCAGAGAAATGCCAGGACGGGAACTTCTGTTGTCTTTGTTGATTTAGCAACTGATGTGTGCAATACCTTAGTGTTTGGTAAAGAAAAAGCATAAACGTGTGTTCCAACATCTTTCGTCTTGGAAAGAAGCCGCTTGGAACCCGCCAAGGAAAATAAAGCAAGCTAAACCTCAACTCACAAATACCACCATTATGCCATTTTACACCCCTCCATGGACAGAACTATGTATTAAGCAGAGATAGCTCCATGAAACAAAAAATGGGCATCACCAACATGCAGCTGCGATTTGTACTAGACATCTTTCTTGCCAGTTCACTGCCACCCTTCCCTTTTAACCCAGAAATGCTCCTCAGTTTGAAGCCATACCCATTTACGAGAAAGGCTGCTCTGACCACAGATTCACAGGGCTACACCTGTTAAACCACCACCAGGGCATGCAATTTTTTGCGATGGCAAACAAAACAGAAATGTTTAACCAGGTTTAAGCAGAAGGCACACACTCCTTTACTTTCGCATGGAAACGGAACCTAAATTTGAGCCCATTTCAAATTTTGCTACGAGAAATGCACACAGCTAGAAGTGAAATATCATCAGCATGCATTTTTTAAAAATTTATTTATTTACTAGTAACCAGGCAGACTCACCCATTCATTTTTCACACTAAAAACTGAGATCACCTCGCTGCATGCAGTCTCACCCGGGCACCAAAAACTGCTGGAAGGCTCCGAAATGCCACGGCAGGGCTGGCCCATCGGACTCACACTTTACAATCAGGACACCACAGAGCCTCCCTCTCCTCCTTCAGCAGCTTTGAGCGGTGTCGCCTCCTCTGTCCGCCTGCCAAGCTGGCGGCACGACGGTACCGATGTGACACCCTCAGTGTGAGGGAGAACGCTCGGGGCTGCCACCAGCCCGCACTCGGCAGCGCTCAGACCCGGCACGGCTGCAAGCTTCACTCGCTTCACCCGCTCCAGCACTAACTCCACAGCCATGCGGCTTCACCCGCGCTGGCGGCACAGGAGCAGGCACAGAGCGAGACACAGCGAGCAGGACGGGCCCCGGCCCCTCAGGCTGCCGCGGACACCGCGGAGCTCCCGCCGCCCCCGGACCGGCCCGGCCCCGCTCCCCGGCCCGGCCCCGCCGCCCCTTCCTCCCCCTCCTCACCCTCGTACTCCAGGCTGGCCCGGGCGCCCAGGGCGAGCAGCGCGGCGAGGCGCAGCCAGCAGCTCCCCATGCTCCACACGGCGCCTCTGCCCGGCCCGGGCTGCACAGCGGCCAAGGGGCGGCAGGAGGAGGAGGAGGAGGAGGAGGAGGAGGAGTGGGACGGGGACATTCTCCGAGCGCTCCCGGCGCCACCGGAGTCTCCTCCTCCCGCTGCCCGGCCCCGCCTCGCCTCCCGGGGAGGCGCTGGGGCCTTTGGGGTGCTGTGCCGGGGTTGCGGTGTCGCTTGTGTCCTGTGTGTCCCCCTGCGGAGATCCCCGGCTGGCCTGTGCTCTGTGCTGTCCCCAGTGATCCCCGGCCCGCCTGTGCCCTGTGCTGTCCCCACAGTGAT
>PYHW01010003.1:4084561-4120320 GCA_013186435.1 Turdus rufiventris | reverse complement strand
CCATCCCATCCCATCCCATCCCATCCCATCAGCAGTGCCCGCCCACATAGGCCTGGCTGGGGTTTTGCAGGCAGCAAAAGAACAGACTGCATTTCTCAAGGTGAACTGCTCAGCAGTTTGCAGATGGCCAGCTTTAAACATTAAAAGAATCCCTAAGTCATGAAAGTAAGAAAAGAAAGTTTGGAGTAATCACATTTCTCATTAACTTTTTGAGCTGCCAGGGTGTACATATTCAGGCTTTGTTCCATAACCACAAAGACTTGAGGTTTTTTTCCCTGCCTTTCACATGAAAGCAAATTCCCCAGACGCTCCAAGCCTGTGGAGGTGGAGGCTTCAGGCAGAGCATCATATGCTCCAACATTTTGGATTTGACATTTGTCAACCCTGCAGCTTGGCTACAGGTAGATTTGGGATTTTTTTCTTTTTGCACTTCCTTCCATGAGCATTTAATGTGCAATCCAAACTGGTGAAGATGTGGGAAAAGCCATAGCCCCAGCTAGAGTTTGTGTGCTGGGGTAGTACAGTGGAGTGAGCCCAGGGAGTTCTGAGGATCCCTCACACATTCTGCACTGTTTCCTGTACAAATAGGGAATTTGTCAGGAAAGGAGTATGTCTAAAAATAAGGCACACAGAATTGCAGAGGAAGGAGACTCATCTCAAGGGGAAATGTTGGTCTGGAAAAAGAAGAAGGTGACAATTCTGCCATGCTTTGAGACTGGCTATACCAAAGTGGCCTAAGAAAAATGCGATCTTGCTAGTAATTAAAATAAAAATCTTCGTGGGTGCTGTCTTTGGGAGCTTTCTCCAAAACATTTTCTTTTCTTCTGACTTTTCCTTTGGATCAGAAGTGCCCCTGAATACCTCCCCACGTGGATCCCCTAATTTGCTGTCTGAGTCTGAGATGTGCACAGGAGTGAGTGCATCCCCGGGGCCAGGCTAGAGCTCCTCTGGAGTAAAATACCTGGAGGGGTTGGGTGGGCACTGGGACCTCAGCACAAACTGTTCTCCAAGTTGCTCTGCCCAGTACAGATGGAGTCTGAGTATGTTTGGGCTCAATAATCTGTTTTGAACTTGTTTGCCAAAAAATGAAAAAGAAAGATGGTAACAAAAACAATGGCAGTTTTATCAGAGCAACTGCAGTTTAACAGCCTAAGGAATTCTTAGATTTCCACACGTGAAGAGATTGAAATAGTAACATTACTCTGTTTAAAGAACATCAGGAAAAGGAGTGTTTTAATCTGATAGTGATAAATGCTTAGTGATAGTTTATCTGTGCAGGAAAGACTTTGGTAAGAGTTCAGCATTCCAATGTACTGGAGCAATAAAGGTCCCGCAAGCAGATCTTAACGGGTCAGGTGTCTCTCACTTTCCCTTTGTGTATTGCCCTTGTAACACTCATTTCCAAATCACTGGCCTTCATTTAGATATTTCTGTGAGTATAAGGTCTATACTACTGCCAGCAGAAGTGTGAATGCAGCTGCTCCTCCATCAGCTGTCCCAGCACCACCCTGCCCATGGGTCACAGCCCCTCTCCTGGGCAGCCTTTCTGAGCCATTTCAAGCTGCGTGGCCACAGTGCAGAAATGTGGTGACAAATCCTCCTTGCCAGGTTGTCCCCTCAGCGTGAGAGACGAAGGTGTCAGCAGTAGGTGCCATTGGTGATGTCCGAGTTAGTACAGGCAAGAATTCTGCTTGGTTCCCTGGAACCAGTGGGACCTCAAACTGCTTTCCTGTTGCTCCTGATTGTACATCTGCAATTCCATCTGCTCAAAGAACAAAAGCACTGGTGTTTGCAGAATGTTTACTTTGTTTTGCCTGTCCACTGCACGGGGTTCTTGCAGTGGGCACTGTGAGCCAGAGTGCCTGCCAGGCTGCTTTTCCTCTGCCATCCACCTCCTGGAGTGTCCTCACTGCCCTGGAGAAGGCAAGAGATTGAACAGCTAACACTGTCTGCAACTTTCAGCTCAAATTTAGACACAAATGCGAGCATAAGTAGCAGTGGGAATGCATCCTTCATGTCTTTGAAATGAGCCTTGGAAAAATGCCAGCGCCCAGGGGTGCATGCAGCCAGACTCCAATTGCTTTGGAGTTTCTCTGTGCAAGCTAACACTCATTCTGAGTTTTGATAGAATGACAGCAACATGAAATCACCCAAAAGATTGGGGCTTGAAAGGCAAATTCAAGGCAACTTTAAAAAAAATTGAATTCCTAATAACAAATTAGGTTTCTGTAGTTTTCTTAAGGGACCTTTTAATAGGAAGAAGCATGTGGAACTATGAATGAATTTTTAAAAGTTGCATACATTGAATTTGAAGGCACAGTCCATTTTTTTTCTCTCATTTCAGCTTTAAATTTTTATAGAAAAAATTCCAACTATTTAAGCCTGTGGTTAGTTGGAGTTCCTGGCACTCCTGGCATTACACAAGAATTAACCAGTCTGCTTTTCATGGAAAACTCAGGTTTTGACTGCTCAGAGGTAAAAGAAAATTTTCAAGACTGAAATCAAGCAACACTAGAGGACTGAAATGTGTGAAAATGTCGTGGTTCAATAGGAAAATAAAGCCCAAATCTAAGTTAAGTGCTCTCTCCTGGAGACTTAAAAAAATGTTCTTGTTATGTCGAAGAGCTAGCATAAAGACATAATTTTTCTTTTCTGTTTTTTAATAGCAGTTTAATAGTATAATTTTATCACTCTGTGCCAGAATAGCTGTAACAACTGCAGTTACAGTGATAATAAAAATACAGCTTTTGATGGAGAGAATAAATTAATTAAAATCAAATTTTAATAATGTTTAACAATCTAATATTTTTTTCCAAACAGTAAAAGAATGATAAGGAAATAAAAACAGTACTCAAACAACCCACATGTGTGTAATGAATTTTTTTGTATCCCCGAGTAAACTCTAATTAGTCATAAGAGGATGACAAATAGGGCCCCAATCCAAACCACACAGTTTTAGCCCAGTGAATTGCCTGACTGCAAATGCTCTGATACTTAGAATTAGTCTTGTAAATATCTGCAGAAATAGACAGTCCTTAAATAATATAATAATCATAATAATGCATTTCTTCTGAACAATTCCTAGAATCCTTGGAGCTTATTATTACTTTCTCATGATGTTTAGTGGCAGCAACACTTGAAGTTTTCAAAAGGCATCTCCCCTGCACGTGCCCTGCCTGTCATTTTGAATTTTTAAGTGATATATTCATGTTTGCTAATAGAAAGCTGCTTTTCCTAAAATGACAGGAAAGAAACACTAAGAGGCCTATGAGAGGACAGCATTGGCTAAAAATGTCAGGAAGATGTACACCAATGGAAATTCTTGTTCTGGAAGCTTTAATAACAGATGATGATCACGTAGTTTCTTGTGTGAAATAATAAGGTATATCCTAGGAGCTTTCTTTCCTAGGTCACACCTAAACCTCAATGGCAAAAATATCAAAGATACCGCCCTGACTGTAAAACTAGTGTATTTTAGGGAAATGAAATGTTCTTCAGGGCAGCAGTCTCTGCTGTGAGTCCCAGCCCTGAGCACTTTCCTGCTCCCTACACCAATGATCTGAAGAAATCTCCTTGTCTCTTCCCAGTTGCAGGTGGCCTCATGCCCTTCCTCCCAGCAATGGCACAAAGGAGATGGCAAGAGTAACTTCCCCTCAATTTCTCCACTACCAAAACCCTGGCTATGGAAAATTTCAACATGAAAGTCTGGCTCAGGCACACAGAAAGCACATACATGGAGCACACATGTAGCAAGTCTTGGAGAACACCAGTTGCCTTTTTCCATTCCATCTGGCAGGGTTGCTGTGTCTTAGGCAGCCAGCAAAACAGAAAATTTTGAGGGGAAGACAATATTGCATTCCCATTTTGACACTGACTGTTGCAGCAGTATGTGCTAAATCAGCAGATACATGGCCTCATGTTTAATAGATGTACTGAAAAACAAAATCTGGTGGTTTTTTTGGTTTTTGGTTTGTTTTTTCTTTTTTTTTTTGGATGTTGTTAACATCCCTTAAAATTCTAACTGTTAATATCTCTTCAGTTTTTGATGAGTGTGATTGGAAACAGCTGTGTCTAAACTGTTTTGACAATAAATGAGAATAATCTAGAAAATAAAAGACTTCTTTTTGTAAGAATAAAAGAACTACAGTTCAGCCAGATTTAGATTTTGCAAGGCTTTTGCTGAGTCATTACAATCTGGCTCTGAAAAAGCCGTTATTACATAGCATGAATAAAATGTAACTTCAAAACAGTCTTGAAAGGCAAAGAGGTGTGAACTTTAGGGCTCATCACTATGAGATACTAAGCAAAGCAGACTTACTACCAAAGCATTAATATCTCCAGTTCTTGGCAGTGATGGTGGTCTCATTACACTCAATCAAAACATTATTTAGGTTCTTAAAGGAATTTAGACATAACAGAGTGTGAAAATGTTGAAAACACCTCTAAGTAGTGAGTAGTATAAATAATATAGCTCCTAAAAGCATTGTGAGAGAATTAAGAGATAGCATACTGATATTGATATTGATATTGATAGTGATATTTATAGCTAAAGGAGGTCGAGTACATGAGTACATTTGAAGTGAACCCATAGTTAGTCTCTCAATAGTCATGCAAGATTAGCTTCTGTATTCTTGATTATCAGGACTTGCAGTGGTTGAACATCATGATATTAATTCAGTTTATTTAAACTACCCTAATGTCAACAGCATGACTTAAAATATTCATCAAGAACAAAGACTGGATGCATTTTGCATATTGTACAAGTAATTTCTGGAAGAAAAAGGAAAAAGTTGCACAAAGTTAATTATGATTACGATTATTAACTTTGGGCATATAACATAGTGACTAAAGAGCATGTTCTCTCCTTTTTTTAGTTTCAATTGCCACAAACTTGCATAGAAACAGCAGTTGCATAAATGAATCCCGTGCTTCTGGAAATCAGTAAAATTGCATATGTAAATCTATGGATTAAATGGAAATTTCAGGAGGTCAGGCAGGCATTTGATCATCCATGTGCACACACACATACACGCAGATGTCTGTACATCTGCTGCCTATAAATAAATGTCTCAGTGCACATACATGTGTATCTGTGTATGCAAGCTGCACTAATATCACTTCCATTTAAATCAAACATGTATATTAAGACTTACATTTATTAATCAGAACTTGACCACTGTCCATCTATATATACTTAGAAATAAATAGGTACTCGTAGTTTTTAATCTTCATATTTTTACAAATACACACAGTTTAGAACTTTCAAAATGCACTAAATAAATACACTGAGGTACCAGAGTACTTTAATGCCAAAAGCAATATGCCAGAAAGCATAAAGTTTTCTGAGAATTTGGAAAGAGAAAGTTTGATACAGAATGAGTATCTTTAACTTCTTTCAGGGGCCATGAGAAGGAGAATTTCTGGCTCCAGGGGCTGGTTACACCTTCGAAGAGCACAAACTCCACCTAGTGATAAGTTTAGTGGTGAAATTTTAGAAACCAAACAATTCTAAAGCACAATCTCAGTTGTATGGCAGGACTATAAAAATGAGAAATAAAGACTTAAGTTGATACACTTAATCTTTGTGAAAGTAATTAAAAAACAGATAAAGATGTGCTATAGAAGTTTCTAGGGTTTTTTTTGCTACTCATCTGTTTATGAAAACATTTCAGTAATAAAAATCTTCACATTTTTATCAGAAATGTCGTGAACTTTAAAAAAATCCTATAAATTAATACACATACACATGTAAATTGTTTTATTTGTTTAATCTTTTTTGTTAAAAATGGAGACATGTAAAAAAGACATTGGAATGAGTTAATATATTCCTTCTTCCTGTTGAGCAAAGTGTGTGGACAAGATAAATGTACCAGTCCCTGAAACTGCTAAGACATACAGCAATTTACAGTCCATGATGTAAACTTCTGTAGATTTGAGAGTAATTCCCGTTTTAAAGTAATATTTCTCACTAAATTCTTTCACCTTTAAAAAAAGAAATTGTCCTTATAGTAAAAAAATTCTGTGACTGATCTCCCCTAAAAAATAATTCTAGCTTATTTAAATTAATGAGGGCACTGTTTACTTTATTTCTCCTTTTCCACTTCACTTTTCTCAACAGTATCCAAGAACAGAAACCACATGTGCATTCAGAAAAATAAGAAAATACATAAATATAATGCTGGAGAAAACCCCCTCAAGGTTCAACACAGAGTGCAGGGGTAGTCCAAAGAAAAATAACCAACACTACAGGATCCTAATTAACTCTGACAAAGGATGACCCGAGCATCCAGGTTTTTAGTATGATGATTAAGGTAGCACAGAGGAGGCCCTGTGAAAGAATCTGGGCCATACTTAAAAGGACAAAGCATTCAGGTCAACCAACTCCTGGGACAAAATCAACCCTGGACACTTGTGACCTATTATATAAAATGTAAGCAGCTCTGAAACCAGGAAAATTGAAGGAAGAACTGGGGAGCCACCAGCCCAGTTGTCCACCAGTTCACTGTGTGGTCAGGGATCACTTTGGGGTCACCAACCACCAGGGACCAGCAAAGAAACCTCCAGGGCAGAAGAGTGCATGTAAAGGGGAAGGAAAATATATTAATGATTTCAGGGAAATTATTTATCATGTGTATGTTTGTTTTGGGAAAATCAATGATTATGTGTGTAAAATACAGTATAGAAACAGGAGCATTTTCTGTACTCAGCCCGAACAATATTTTGGAGGAGATATCCCCATGAGTATCTGGCTGAATAAAGAATTTCTGCTTCTTAATGCTACGGTGGTGTTAGGCAATTTTTATTTGTACTGATTTTTGGCTCCCTCTGCTAAGTGTCCATGCCTGAGAAAAACATGAATATTTACCCCATCATGATCAGTGTGTTGTACTGATGCCCCTGGTTGCATTATTTTCCCATAAGAAAAGCTTCACTGGAGACTCATTAAGGTGTGGATGTTCAGAAAAGACAGGATTAGAATCCAAGTGAAACAAGAGGGTGTCCAGTTTTCACTGGGCCTGATTCAATGAGGAGAGAGGCCCATCAACCTATGCCAATTCCAGCAGGAGCAAAGATTTTCAGCACCTCTCAGAAATAAAAGCTTTCTCCCTGTCCCAGTTTGGCAGGATACTTCTATACTTCCACTGTTTCCACTGGGACTGCTGCCATGCATGAAATTAGGCACATACTCAAGTAACTTCTTCCATAATGCCCTATAAGTTAACTTGAAAGTTTTACTGCTATTTTTTCTATGTCAAAACAGAAAGAAACATGTATATTTCTGAGTACCTTCAATATTCTTAACTAGGTTGTTAACCCAAATAATATCGTACATCAAATATTTTAATTTTGTAGGAGTATCATGCTGAAAGTGGTACTCTGTAGACTGATACAGAATAAATTATTAGCAAAAACCATAAAATTCCTGTATTCAACTTTTCACATAACTCCCCCCCCCCATATTTTTCTTTAGATCATCAACAGGTAAGGCCACAGAATTCCAGCAAGGTGCTGATAAGCATATCATTTTGTACTATTAAAATTACCAATAAATACCAAGAAAATCATCTGCCTATTTAAAATTACAGCAATCCAATCAATCAAAAAAGCAGCCATCAACATCTCTAGTCATAGCCGTTTTCAAGTAAAAATTCCATTATGTGCTTTAAGACTGTCACATTTTCATGTTTTAACAGTGTTACAGCAATATGCATGTTTTCGCCCTTTTGTCCTGATTAGTCACAGTTTCACTGGAATTCTCCAGTGTATTCTGATTTTCATCCTTACTGTCCTCACCAGATAAATCTTCCTTTTCTTTTTCTTCACTCTGCAATGGCTTTTCAGAGCTGTCTTCCTTTTTGCTACATACATTCTTCTGGCTTGTCAGTGGCTTTCGCTTAAACAGGGAAAACTAAAGTGAAGTGAAAAAACAGGTAAATTATATGACTGAAACAGTTAGCAGTGAAATTCAAGACAAAAAAAACACTACCCCCTTTGTATATGTTGTTAAATGAGGTTGGCAGATTTCTCCTCAGTAAAACATTTTTTTTTCAAAACCAAATTACTAAAAAATGTTAACAAGAAACATTTGCAATATTTGACATGTGGCAAAATAGCACGTGGGAATCAGAAAAGTTAAATTGATTGCATTTTGTCAAATTACACATGGTAAAAATGCTGTAAGTGGTGCATTTATTTGGATTTTTTTCAAATAGAGCCTGAGACAAGGTCCAAAAATAAAGCCCCAGAGCAGTGCTTATTATGCCTTCTGATAAATCTGTGTACTGCCATTAATGACAGTGCTTGAGCTCAGTGAGATCTCACACGCATCAGTTAACTGCTGCTTAGGGTCTTTTGTCAACAGGAAACTCAGCAGCCTCTGCAGGAGCCTCTGGATCCTAAAACCTGTAAGAAATTCTGTATCAGGGACTCCTCAGCATGCTCATGCACTATATAGAGATAAATATGATGACAAAATCAGTGCATGTTGCAACTAGATGCAAGGTCAACAAGCTCAGCTGCTGCTTTAGAGACAAATGGGGGGGTGTGGAATATTTTTTGATAATGTCCCTTAGGAATCAAGTCCTAAGTTTTCACCTTACCAGTACATGATGTGATAAACAATCTCTCTTTCAGGGACATGCCATCCATGAAGAGGTCATAATGGGCGTTAACTCATTTCTATTTCATTTCTAGTTCATTTCTATTTGGACAATTTAAAGTTATTTTATCAAAAATTAAAATCAAGTCTTAAACAGAAGGAACAGGTTGCTCAGCAGTTTAATAATCTATGCAGATCATGGGAGTTGACGTTTTTGCTTTGATAACTGCCCACTGCCTTCTTGGCCACTGGCAAAGCTGGAAAGAAACATCAGGCTACAAACCTTTTTTCTCCCCACAATTCCTCCAGTGTTTTGGTCATCAGTGTTCTCTGAAGAATTGTTCACAGTGTGATTGTCAGTGCTTTCCTTCTCTACAATAATATAAACTTATATTAACTTTCTTCTGATTCATGCAAATCAGAAAAATATCACAGAAAAGAAAAAATTGCTCTTCAGATTCTTTTTGAAGTAGAGGTCACTAAATAAAAATCAGTCAGAATATTCAGTAAAACTTGATGCCTAGCCTGAAAAGTTTATTTTTATTTTTAATCTCTCCATATAATGTCCTGATATTACTCTCCAGATGCTTGATTTTTAAGAACAGGACACTTACAGCAGTGACAATATATAAAATATTTTTACTTGACACTCACAGTTTCCTCTTGCTGACAGGAGACAAAGGCTTGCACATTTATTTGCAAGTATATTCTAATTTGGTAAAGCTAACTTTTAGGGCAAGAGTTACAGTTCAGCATGAATTTTATTCCATAGAAACAATTCTGGGAAAGGAAAAACTTTCCATCTCAGTTGATGTTCCTGTGTTTAAATTTTCCTATACTCCCTGTATGAATCATATAAATTTTAAACCTAATATCAAAACTTCCAGATCACTGGATAGTGGAAAAATATTTAAGCATCCCTTCTGTACAAGGTATTTCCATTATAATATTGAAAATAAATGGCATAGCTGCTTCATTATAAAGGCTGTGGTCTGTTTTATATCACACTTGTTATTTTCTTTCAAGAGAACCATTCTAGATTATTCCAAAATTTCTAAAATAAAAAAAAGTCCTACACATATAGGGCACCCAATTTCATGTTCCCCAGCTTTTCTAAAGGAATATACAGATCTCATAAACTGCCATCAAAGCTGCAAGGAGCTTTTAGACTTACATCTTCAGCATCCTGAATAGTGTTCAGCAATTATCACACTTCACCTAAAATAATCTCTTTGTGAATGGAACGAGGAAATATCAGCTGAAAAAGATGGGGAAGAATTCTGAGAAGCTTCTTGATTGTAGTGAGGCACAGGGCACCTAAGGAAGTTGCCTGAGAGATAATAAAACTACCGTGATTTTGGCACAGCACAACCAAAATTGCTTTTTGCAGGATACAGTCCCAAGAGAAAGTCCTTCTCATGGACTCCCTCCATCACATAACTGGGAAAGGTATTTATTTCTTTCAAATCACTAACAATTACTAATGGGGGTTTGCCCCTCAAATTTCATTATCTCTCAGGAACTGCTTTACCCACTACGAACAGGAACTGTGTTATCCAGTATTTTTATGATATTGTTTAGAAAACTTTTATCTGTCTTTAGAATTCTTAGGAACTGTATTCTTACCCTGCTGAACGATGGTCTCTTTCTGAGTAGTGTCCTCTGAGGTCTCTTTTTGAGTAGTCTCCTCTGTCTATAGACCAAAAAAACCCCACAAACCCTCTTTCAAAATTGTTTTAAAAAAATATGTTTAACTATTAACACCTACAGGTTTCTCCCTCTACCAAAACCACCCCAAACAACAACTTTGCATTTACAGGAAAGCTACACATGTATCAAACAAGTTATGTAGTTATAGAACAAAATTCTTTCAGAGACCAGCAGTTTAAAAGAAGCAAATGCTTTACCTCTCCAGTTTCCACAGTGCTACTAGCACTACTGTTTGTCTCTCCCTCAGGTGATTTACGATCCTTTTCTTTTTCATTTTTTTCCTCTTTTTTCTCTTCTTTCTTTGTTTCTTCTCCTGCTTCATCTCCTTCTGTTTCTTCTTCTCCTTTTCCTTCTACTTCTTTTTCTTCTTCTTCTTCTACTTTTTCTTCTTCTTCTTCTGTTTCTTCATCTTCTTCCTCCTCCTCTTCCTCCTCCTCCTCCTCCTCATCATCATCATCTATTTCTTCATCTCCAGACAAGTTTTGTTCCTTGGACAAAATAATAATTTTGAAACTCAAGCTGTAAAATGATCATGATCCTCATCTTACAACAGTTCATCACACATCAGAATTTGACTAAGAACAAGAAAACTCAGAAGGGAATGTTTTAAGGAATAGACAGAAGAAGAACAGACACAGAAGATCTCCAAATTTGCTAATTTTAATATATTTTTAAAAAACTCCAGGGAACATTAGCAGTTCCCTAATGAAGCAGCTGACTTGTGTTTTGCCAACATGTGCCTCCTTAAAGGAAAAGCAATGACAACAACTTATTTTTGGAAAGAAAATATTTATTTTAAATGTTTGAAATGAGCATAATTGACACAAGCAGCAGTAATTGAAACACAAAAAAAAATTAAATCTATTTCTCAAGAAAATTAATGAAGAAATGCCAGATACAATGCTTTGATTCATGTGATTCAATACAGACATTATAATTTGAATTTAAGTTTTTTCAGCCTAAGATGAAACTTTAGTATAGTAAAAATAAAATGGCCAAGGGCATTTTAAAATAAATATTTAAAAGCACGAATATTTTTGTAAAATGTGTAGAAAAATGAACCAATTATATCCTTCTTACTCCCTTTAATCTAATTGTCATTATTATGCCAGTATGAACTGATAACAGCATAAAATACAATATTTAAATAAGAAACATTCTCCTTCCCATTGCAGAAATATAAGTGCCTAAACCAAGGGTTTCCAAGGTCGAATCAAGTGAAGGCACATCACTGCCCAGAAGGGGAACATTTCTGTTCCACTGCAGCCAAAGTCACAGTGGTAACTGGTGGGAAGTGTCTGCACACTCTTCTGAAGTGCGGTACAGGAATGAGCCTTACATTGAACTCCTTCCTACACCTGGTTCCAAATGTTGTCCCCCAGCTTTTGTTAATGTTTTCCCTATCCTCTCTTACTTTGGATTTTTGCCTGTTGTATCCTCAGCTGTTCTCAAGGTCATTAGAAGGTAATTTTCTGGTGAGGAGGAGACCACAGTGAATGTTTCTGGAAGTTGGAACACAGAGATCTTTGGTGGAACTCCTTTGCTAAGCACAACTCACATATCCCAGGAATCTGAACATCCTTACAGGGGACTTATGGAGACTTGCATCATTCTGGCCCCCAGCTCACAGCCTACAGCACCTAAAATCCCACTAGATTATTTTATTTCAGCAACTGAGCCATGCTCCTCATCCTCACTCCTTTTACTCCAAGGAAGCCACCCAGACTGACCCCATTTCCATTTACTGCTGCTTTTCTCTGGCTGTCAGCTCATCTGCTCACCTCCCAAAATAGCACATTTTGCATCATAACTCTGATAGCACAGTTCTATTACTGTTACTCCTGCTTGCCCATTTACAGGCATGTTTTGGAGATTTTACCAATGGTAGGGAATGATCTGAGGATGTCCTACTATAGCTATGTTTTTACCTTAAAGGATGAATCATCAGACCATTCAAACTTATCCCTGAAGAATTTAAGAATCCAGGCCACTAATTAAAGTACATACATGTATATATATACACATGTTATATATACACCTATAATCTCTTCATTATTCTCTTTCATCATGCTTTAGGGGATTTATTTTCTTATTTCACTCTAAAGTCCTTTTTCATAGAAAGATAATACTGAAAGAATACCTGCAATACCTCTAAAGTTGAGACACAGAGAAGCTGTCTAGGCCAAGGTCACACAAAGAAAGTCAAAAGTAGTAGAGAGCATACCAGTGAAATATTTCAAACTGGTTCCTTTTAGGCTGGAGGTTGCAGTTTCTTCAAGGACAAAACCATGGCTGTTACTATGAAACAGTCTTAAACATTTTGTACCTCTAGTATAATAAATCAGTACAGCAGAATAGCAGTCTAGAAAATACTGCCTTGAAGATTTAACACACTATACAGATTTTTGTAGCACTGTCTTTGTTGGTTTTTTTTTTTTTTCATGCATTTATTCTGGTTTTCCTGTAAATTACAGACCTTCATAACTAGATATTCTTAAACATAAATTTGCTCTTTCCAAACTTATGGAGACAAATGACCTTACTTGCACTGGTTTTGGCCAAAGTATTGCCTTAGTGGGTATAACTCAGTGGGTATAACTGTCCTTTGCTAAAATGGCTGCAGCTAGGTTTTCTTTGGGCAGATTAATACAGAAAAAAGATATTTCTTTTCAGAATGATCTATTAAAATTTATGTTTAAGAATATCTAGTTATGAAGGAGAGAGGGGGGAGAAAAACTTGACTCTGTTCTGTACTGTTGTCTCACCTGGTGCCATGCTCTGGCTAACAGTCTCACTAAAGACTGAGACATATCTCATGGCAGACCTTAAACAACAGCTGCAAACGAGGTTTCTCTGTATTTCTGTAATTGTATCATTGTGGACCCCTCCTGCTTAGTTTATGGAAATAGCTCTGGCAGATGGGCTGCTCGCTATCAGCACTTCAGAAGGGAAGGTTTATGGTATCTTTCCACATCTCCTCAAGAAGTCAAAATAATGTTTGCGATCACCATTTCATATTTTTAGGGAAGAAAAGCTGATGGGACAAATTTAGTTGCAATCTTTTAAAAATCTGGTGAAAACTCAAGTGATGAAGAGAAAGCTGTAATTACTATCTCCACTTGGAGAGTTCTAGAAGCTCTGGTTTACAGTGATGTTTCTGTTTGCAGTTGCCTTGGAAACTGTTAAAAATCCATAGAGAAGTTTATTAAAGAGTTGAGAATGAGGTAGGTAGCTGCATGTCTGTTCCTGTACGGTGTTCTGCCAAGCAGCCCTAAACCAGCAATTCCTTAGCAGAGTATTTAATCATTTAGGGAACAGATTTCTCCATTACCTTGACATGCCCAAAAGCATTCTCAAGGCCATTTTACATGTCTGCAGGATAAATGAATGGTATAAATACCAAGCATGAATTTCCCTATGAAGTAGAAGACTCAGTAGATGGGTGTTAGGTCCTACGAGGTCGGGCAATGGGCGTAAAGCTTCATATGGGCCTGAACAGTGCTCCCTTTCTGGAGCACTAGTAAAGACAAATACAAAACACATTCTACAGCCTAGCTTCTTGCTTTGATGCAGGATTAAAGAGGAATCACATCCTGTGCAGGATTAAAGAGGAATCACATCCTTCTGCTCTCCAAAATCCTTGTGCACATCCATGATGCTCCTGAACTGTCCATGCTGGGAAAATGCACTGGGTTAACATTTTACTAAAACAGTATTGAAAGTAACAATACCAACCCTGGTCTTACGTACAGATGAGTGAAAAAAAACCCAAAACCAAACAACTCAGTTTACCCTTTGTGGGTTGGAGGTACATGGATGGGTAGACATGTAACATTTTCTTGATATTGCCTGACAAAATTACTAGGAAAGCTAAGATTCACACCATGTAGTTTCTTACCAAGCTGTTCCAGAGACAGCTTAACACCTTAAAGTCCACACAGTGCTAGCCACTTGTCATCAGGTGTTTGAACTGGCTTTCATTTTGTAGCATTAATAAAGAGAAGTTATTAGCTCAGCTACTCTAAGCCTTAGAGAAATATCCCTCACTTTAATGATTATTAAAGAAAACTGTCCAGTTTAAAGACTGACAGAATTCAAAGACATCAGTACTCAAATGAGAGATTTAGCAGCTTATCCTTCCACTTACAAGAGATAAGGCAGCCAAATTAAGCTTTCCTTATATTTTGTCACAAACAGAAAAGCTCAGCTAAATACACTTAGAAGAATTTCCAGAAAAAACTGAGCCTACCACCATAATTTTTCTAAAAGTTAACACTTAGGCTTCTACTAGGTTATACTGGTTTCCTATTTACACAGTTTTATGTTAAGAGCACCTAACATGGATTACCTGATTCCTACTACACTCCCTTAACACTGCTGTTGTGTGAGTATCCTGGAAAACTAAGGCAATGCTGCACTTTTAATTTCAGTCACACTGTGCAGTGAAACAACTGGAGACCAGTTTTATGTCAGAGTTTCCATTGTTAAATTGTCAAAAACTGAACTTTTAAGATAGTTATGCCTTCTTGTAAACATGATGGAAGAAAACATTGAAGTAGCAGCTGCCACACAGTGATACACTGATTACCCTGGACATGTGCTGACTAATTACCACAACAGTGCCCTCCAACAGGATGGCATCACCCTGGGATAAAATAGTGAATACACAGCTGAAAATGATGTAGGTAGAGACTGACTGAACAGATTCATTTCCCATTAAGTTTTTTTTTTTTTTTGGCCCACACTTTGCTACACAACATATTTATTTACTAATAGCTGAACACAACAACCTACAAGTCTCCACAGACCTGTGCACTTTTGGCATAGGCTGGCAGTGCACACACTTTGCATTAAGAAGATTAATCGGATTACATTTATTAACCAAGGCTTTAGGTGTCACCCTGAGACTGCACACTGGCCTTTATTACACAGAGAAGCTAATAATTTTTGAGGGTTCTCTTAAGATTATTTCAGTTGGCTTTGGTGTAATTATTCTGTGGTTTCCCAGCTTGCTGCTGTAGGTGTACGTGGAGAAAGATATATTTCTGCATTCTTCTATGAATAAAAATAACTACTTACCAATGTATAAAATTGCAATTTAAAACTACATTCTGAAGAAGTATTTGCACTTTCAGTTTTTCACTACAAGTTTAAATAGAGTTATCCAAAGGTTTCTTCTCCCAGTAACTCAGAACATATTTTTTGTTTATTCCCCAAGATAAGTCAACATCAGAAATAGCTCAAATGTTCTACACCTTGCATATACAAAACAGTTACCTTCTCATAAAAAGTTTTCTTTCTTTGGAGAACAAATAGAAAATATAAATTTTCAAGCAAAAAGGGAAAAAAACCCCTCCTATAGAACCAGAAAGTATTTTTAAGGTGTTTTGTGAAAACCATAAAACATGTTAGAGATTGTTTACATCAAGTATAATCTCTTAAGAAGTATTTTACACAATAACATAAATACCCTCTAATATTCAGTCACTCAGAAATAGCATGCCAAAATAACTCATGGGTACTTAAGGAAGACAGAAGAAGTATAATGAGCAACTCCAGAATATGTCGGTGCTATCTGAAAAACCTACTGTGTCTCTGGAAGATATTATGCTGCATAAAATGAATTCTTAATGCTAACAGGCACAGAGAAAAAAATTACTTAGGAATATTGGCCCACACTTGGATGCAGATTGTGCATATTTTCCAAATCCCTATAGAAAAAAATTTAGTGTCTGGAGTTTGTCATGCAGCTCCCATATATTTGCAAGTGAATGAGCACAGTCACTACTTTCTGCTTTTATTGTGCACATAGCTTAGAGTACTGCATGTCTCTTCCAAATCCTGCCTTAATCATGCTGGTTTTTATTCAATGCTTCGATAAAAATACTGGTAAAGGCAAATTTTGGCCAAAGTGTCAAAGCAGGCAGGAAGGTTTTTTGAGATTCTCTGACTTTGTACATTCTTCAAAGAGCTGGTCTATAGGTCACTGCTAAAACCTCCATAGATTGCAAGACTGGGTCTCAGGGCAGAGCCCCCGTTTCAAAATACTCTGATGTAAAAGTGGCAATTTTTACACAACCACTGCTAATCTTTATGCCCATTCTCATTTCACAGATTTTTCAGGGCACACCCATGTCAGTAATGCAAGTGCCACCAGCTTCCCCATGGAACTGTTCTCCACATTGTGCCAGCACTTGTGGAAATTCTCCTTCAGCCACTGCAAGTCTGGCTTTAAAGCACAGCTTGACATCTCTCTGTGCCCTTGATACACGACACGTTCAGGTTTGCTTTGTTCTTTTTCTGCTCACAGATGATAATGAAGTAAAAGAAGTTAAATTTTGCAGGAGTTCTGCTGCTGCATTTCTAATTATGAAAGTAGTTTTGTGCCTTGAATAGATGCTGGATAGAATGGAAGTATTTTACACTTCCTGTAAGAAAGGCAGGCTCTGCCATGGTGGCTCACAAGCTCCTTTTAGGTTGGTATTTGTTGTTCACTTTCCAGTCGAACAGCACAGGCTCTTGTACTAACATCAATACACAGGGGGTTTGAACTATTACTCTTCAGTATTACTGTGATCTATATCCTTGAAAAAAAGTGCAGATAAAGGCTTTGTTTAATATAAAATTCTTTTAAAGCCACATTTGTTTCTTTCTCTTTCCATATGACAGCACAAATATTTTACATTTCACACAAACCACAAATGAGATTCTCTGTGAAAGGTGTAGCAATCATGACAAATTACAAAGCTCAAAATCCATACCATTGAACCTGTGATACTCCAGCAGACAGCCCTGCAACCCACTACAGACCAAAAGAGTAATTTCTGATTTTTCAATGCTGGAGAAATAAGAAAACCAGAATGGTCAGTATTTTTACATTTACTGTTTCCGGGCCCTGATAAGAATTATTTTCATAACTAAGCATGGGGGTTTGAGATAACAGTATTAATATTTGTTTGAATTATTATAGCACAAGGGTGACCAGCAAAAAAGCAATGAGTACTATCATAAATCCTTTAAAAAAAGAGAGTGATTAAGTGTACTTGCTTCTTCTTTTGGCAGCAAAAAAATAAAATCTCTCTTGCTCTCTGCAGTGCAATTTTCTGATGCCAAAGCTGTCTCTCCAAAATCCTTTCAAATATGCAATACGTTAACCTCTTCTATCTCCATTAAAATTTAAATAAGTGTATAAGAATGTTATAGCTCAGAGAGTGACTTTGGATCCCAAACCTGCTCAGAACTTTACTGAGCACAACACTATGGGTTTGCAATTTGTGCAAGCAAGAAATTTGCTCAGTTGCTCATAGGCTGCCACAGTGCTAGACACTGTCACTTCCACGATTAGAAATTAGATGAAAAATTACCCTTTCACATTTACTTTGCCCTTTTTTGGCCTTTTTACAGATTGTTAATGTTACATGAGAGATAGGATCTAGAAGGTAGTGTCACATAGGGAGAAAATAAGCTAAAATTTATATTAATAGATGTCTAAAGGTGAGATAAATTAGGAGGGAAAAAAACCTAAGAGCAATGAAAACAAAAACTGGATGTCCTTTCTGCATAATTCTGAAAGGCTCTGTTCTAAAGAATATCCATGTACTCATCCAGATAAGAAACTAGAACAAAAATAATGAGTGAAACTTACACATTTTATGTAGTTTGGAGAAGGACATTTTTGTTATCAGTTATGCAAAGACCTCTACTATTTGAATAAATGGTTTGATATGTTCAGTTATAATGGAGAAATTTATCTGCAGGCACAAGGCAAGAGCTGTGCAACAGAATATTCCAAAGTCACCCAGAGCATCCTCACCTGTAACCAGAGCTGTGAGGCAGCAGCAGAGCTGCACCTCACCCCTCTCAAAGTGCCAGAGCTGAATATGTCTGTGCAGGGGATTAAAACCTCAGAGATGAGCTGCAGGGACTGCCTAGAAATTCACAGGTGCTTATTAACACTTTAAGGATGTCCAGTGTTTCTGTCCGCTGCTGTCTTGCTGCTCTTGAATAATTAAACGTAGGTAGTTGATTGCTGGTTAACTGTAATTAATTAATCAATAAACCACTTCTTGTAGACTTAAACCACAGAACCACAGAATATTTTTTTCCACATGATAATCATTAGGGAATAAATCACAAAGAGGGAATAAGTGCTCTTTTTTCTAGTACAAGAATACAAAGACATCAAATGATGCAAATGAAAAGAGGAGTTACTTCTCCAAACTATGTGAAAATAAATCTAAGAATTATTTTTTTTCAAACATGCTAAACAGGTTAAAAATTGATTGAAAGATATTCATGTGAAGAAAATGGATGTTAAATGTAATACATATATCCACTGAATCACAAATTATTGAACATGTTGAATATATTCATTATACTGAATGATTACAGGGGTGAAGTAACACTACATGTTTGTGCTACTCTAATATTCTAATTATTTTTGTTCCCAGGCACTCACCAGTAGCCACTGGTGGAAAAAAGATGGACAGATCTTTGGTCTGGGCAATTGTCTGTTGTTTTCTCTAATGCAGGATTTTTTTTCTCTCTTAAAAACTAACTCAGGACTATTTATGCCATGTTTCTTCAGTACTGCATATAAATCTCTTTGTATGCCATAATGAATGCCAAGGATATATTGAATTTTCATAAAACCGCAAGTAGCAAACTTTATAAACCAGAATGAGTCAAACTGAATAAAATTCCACCCGTTATGCTAATGGAGTTCCAAAGTCCCCTCACAGCCCAGAAATGCTGGCACAGAGCACAATTTATGTAAGGAGTCTGTGGAAAACCCTTAGAAGTGCTGGAGTAAGGCTCTGCTCTTCCCCTACCACAGGAATGAGCCACAAACTACATAAAATCAGTTCTCAAATCAATGAATTTTCATCCAGACAAAACAAAGAAGAAGAGATGCCCATAAGCTGGCTTCCTTCACTCTCTTGGAAAGCTTTCTGCTATCAGCATATGTTAAGAGAGAAACAACAAATAGTTCTCATTTGCCTAAGAATTTATATTAAATGCTGCAACCAAACAGTAAATGAAGGGCCATTCCTATGTGGAATTGGAAATCACTTGCTTTAAAATGCTCTCTTTTTTTTTTTATTATTCCTCTCTCTAGGAACTATTTTTTCACTAGAAATAACAGGGTTATTTCATTTTTCACAGCCCAGTTTTCTCCCAGTGATGATTTCTAGAACCACAAAGTAGATGTCATATCCAAGGAACCCAGTTTTAGGCCTATAAAAATACTTTTCAATACTACTCAAAGTTTAATCACAGTAACACCCTAATCTTTCCTAAGAAAGCTAAAATAACACATCACAGCTCTACTTAGATTCAAAGGGAAGTGTTTTCAGAGGAGCTCAGTGATAACACAAATACCCAATTTGGCAAAATATCCAATTACTCCATTGTTAGACGTAGCTGATTTCATGGGAAGGGCATTTAACTGATAAAATATTCTCTAACAACATGAGGATACTTACCCTGCTCCAAACACACATGCTGATGTTAAGACAATGTGTTTCACCGAATTCCAAAGTTTGAAACAAATTTCCCAGGGACAGAATAGAGTCACTGGGGTAACTTTTTGCTGTAGTTAGGCACAGCATGGGACTGAAGTGATGTTACCATCAAATGCAGTACAGGGAGGGGTGAGTGAGGCAGGAAGGTTGGATCTGGACTAGGATTTACTGGCAAACTACTGACCTACTACAGGCTTCTTAGAAAATAAATTCTGGAGACTTTGTGTCAAAGATTGTTTAATGCCAGTATCTTACAAAACAACATTAAAATGTTTCATAAACTCAACACATGTATTGATTCCATTCGCAGTTTTATTGCATGACATTTACTTATTTTGATTCCTTTCTTCTTCTCTCCTCATTTTCAAGAAGCTTTAAATAACCTTTCTAGAGAATGTAAATACTGAGATCTGTTTACAAAAATTTCTCAGACCACCCATTGGCATAACATTGAAGTAACAATTCTGCATGATAAGTCCCTATCTCTTCATTTGCCAGTTCAGTCCCTGATGGTTGAAAGAGTGATGCAATATCGTACAAAAATAATTTGCAAGATTTGTTGGTGTATTATAAGGAAATTCTAAAAGTATTACCTTTGTCTTTTTGAAAAAAATAAGTTCCTGAAAACATATCTGTTTCATACAGCAACAACATATATTCCCCCTTCTGCAGTACCTTAGAGTTAGAGGACTAATGTGATGTAGTCTTTTATAGGCAGATATAGAATCTTTTGTGCATTGCACGGTATAAACAAATTTTAAAAATGTTTTAGAGGTGTATATTTCAAATTCTTAGTTCTATCTAATCACCAAGTGTGATAATAAAAAATTATCCCTGAACTCTAATGTAATCTAAGACAGATTCTGAGATCTGTGTGGGTTTTTTGCACAGAATTGTGTGCTGACACCAAAATAAGAAGACAGCCTTAAGGTCCTTGAAAAGTCGCAGACCATCACTTACCCAGGCCTGCATTTTCATTTACCTCCCATTCAGTGACCTGAGTAAATTTGGCAACTTGTCCTTTCTTTAATTTTGGTACATAAACATTTTACTAATGTATGAACAGATAAAAAGTAGGGGGAATAAATTATGTAGTGATACCAAAATTTTAAAATAGATACATTTCCTAATTTACTGAAACTCTTTTCCTGTAAGGCACATTATCAAGTAAACTGCCCTGCAGCTAAAATTGGTGTATTGCTGATTCGAAGGCAAAGATTACACTGGTTAAGAGGCAAACACAGTTCGCCTCCTCAGCAATTAATTTTCTTTATATATAATACATGATAAATATGATTTTGAAAATGATTGTATCAAAACATGTGATTTCTCTCACAAAAGTATCCTAAATATAAACATTTTCTTCAGTCTTTTTCAAGAAATTGGCACTTACATTATATGCATAATAGTATGCTTTGATTGCCTGAAAAGTTTCACTTAAGTAATCAAAATCAATTGAATAGGCTTGGAATGTATGTCCAGTAGTCTATGCTACTTTAGTGTTAGATAATGAGGTAGCACATTGTTCCAAAATTGCTCTGAATTATGTACACCATTTGCTACGTGACGTTTGGATTTCATGTTTTGTTTAGAGCTCTTTGGTAAAGCAGAACTTTCTGTCTTTTCTGGCTTCCTGGGCTTGCTCTTCTTTTCTGGAAGTTTCCTACTATAATTTTTCCTTTTATCTTTTACTTTTTCCTCTTCCTCTGCTTCTTCCTCCTCACCCTCACCTTCTTCCTCTTCTCCGACATCCCCTTCCTCCTCGNCCCCCTTCTTCTTCCTCCTCTCCCTCTCCCTCTCCCTCTCCCCCTTCTTCTTCCTCCTCACCCTCTTCCCCTTTTTCTTCTTCTTCCTCCTTGCCCTCTTCCCCTTTTTCTTCTTCCTCCTCTTCTTCCTCCTCCTCTTCTTCCTCCTCCTCCTCTTCTTCTTCTTCTTCTACTTCTTCTTCTTCCTCTTCACCCTCTTCTTCCTTTTCTTCCTCCCTCTCTTCCCCTTGTCCTTCTTCTTCCTGCCCTCCCTCTTCTCCCTCCTCTACCTCTTCTTCCTCTTCTCCTGTTTCCTCATTTCCCTGTGCTTCCACTCCTTCTTCCTCTCCTGTTTCTTCATGTCCCTCTGCTTCCACTCCTTCCCCTCCTTCTTGTTCCTCCTCATCTTCCTCTTCTTCTTCCACTCCCCCTTTTCCCTCATCTCCAACACTCTCTTCTTCCTCCCCTACTCCCTCATCTTCTTCCACTCCTTCTCCCTCTTCTTTACCTTCCCCTTTCTCTTCATTTCCCGCCTCGTCTTCTTCCTTTTCATCTTCTTCCCCCTCCTCCCCTTCTGCTTCTGCCTCTGTTCCTTCCTCTTTCTCATCTTCTCTTTCCACTTCCACTTCACCCACCCTATCTTTTCCTTCTTCCACTCCATCCTCACCCATTTCCTTAGTTTTTGTATTTGCATCGTCCTCATCCTGTTCTTCTTGTTCCCTCCCTGCCAATGATTCTCCCAACTCCTCCTCTTCACCCTCTTTGTCTTTTTCATTCTCCCTTCTTTTTTTTTCTTCATCTTCCTTCTCATCTTCTCCTTCCTCTTCTGCTTCTAGCTCTTTTTCTTCCTTTTCCTCTGTATCTTCCTCATTCTCATCTCTTCCCTCACTTTTAACCTGATCTTTCTCTTTTTCAGTGCTTTCCTCTTTATCATACTTCTCCTCCATATCCTCCTTTTCTCCCTCACTCACCATTTCTTCATCCTCCATCAACCTGCCTTGCTCATCTCCTTGATCTTTGCCATCTTGCTGGCTGACCTCCTCAGGCTCCTCTGCACCCTCATTCCCACTGTCTCTATCAGCCTGTGATTCTTTTTCAGTTTCTTCCTCATTATCTTTTCCCTCTATATCTTTTTCTACTGAAACTTCATCTCTATCTTTTTCAACCTCACTCTCTTCTTCTTCTTCTTCTTCTTCCCCTAGTTTACCTTCACTGTCAATTGTTTCATCCAGTTTTTCTTTTTCACTTTCACCCTTTTCACTGCCCTCATTCTCCTGCTCCTCATCAGATTCCTCCTCATTCTTAATTTCTAACGGCCTGTCTACATCAGATTGAGCATCAGAGCTTGTTTCTTCCTCATTCAGTCTTTTTAAATCAGTCTGTTCTATACATTCTTTCTCATTGTTTGTAGCTTGCATCTCCTCAATCTCACTGTCTTTTTCTACGTCCAGATGTGTCACTGTTCTCCTTGCCCTCCGGACAACTCTGTGTTCATAGTGGACCTCTTCCTTAAGTATATATTTCCGGAGATCATTAGTACTTTCCTCAGTTGAAGATGATGATGAAGTTACAGATACTTGTTTCAAAAACTGATGCTTTTTTTTAAGCTCCTTCTGTTCTGTGCTACTTTCTTGTCCTGTGACACTTATTCTTTCACACTTGTCAGATTTTTCAACACCATCCTTTATTTTGTTTTGGCATTCTGTTGTCTTTTGACTCCCTTGCTTTTTAACAGGATTGTATTCTTGCACAGTTAATGAATCAGTCTGGGGCTGATCCCTGGGAGCAGAAGGAAGTACCTCTATTTTAAGGGCTTGCTTAGGTTTAACAGCTTTTGGCTTTTTATTGGAAGAATTTATTTTTTCCGACAGAATTTGATTTTCAGTGGGAAGATTGTAAGTTGCATCATCTCTAAAAAAATCAGGATTTTCAACATATTCTTTCTCCCTTTTCACTAATATGCTTTTGCCCCCCGTAATTTCTTGAGCATCACTCTTCAAAGTAATATTACTTTGTGCATGCTCAAATTTACCTTTCTTTATACTTTTTTTGACCACAGGCTTCCCTACAAAGGCACTCCTCTTTTCTAAGTCTTGCCCAGGAGACTCTGAAAGTGAGGACTGCTTTTGTAAAGAGCCAGACTCTAATTTTGAGTCCTCCTTTGTGAAATCAGAATCCTTGGTTTTCAGCCCACCCTTACCATCTCTTTTCAGTTTCACATTTTTACTGTTCTTCTATTCCACATGAGAAGCAGAAAATTAAAAAGAAAGAAAAAAAGCATTAAAGACAAATGGCAGCAAAAGAAAAAGGTTACAAAAGCATCTGAACAAGAAACAGTTTGTGAGGGGGAATTAAAAGACAGCATAAAAGGTAGAATATTCACATGAAATGAATTTACAAGTGCACATATTAGAAAAATGTAACATCCTGTGCAGTGCTACACCTTTTTCATTATCCAAGGAAATGCAGTAAGAATTGAGCAGTACCACATCCCATAAACCAGAGCAGGGCAATGCATGAGGCTGTGCAAGCAGAAGGAAATTAATACAGTTCTTACACTTTCCTCCTTTGGAAATCTTTTGATGCACTCACTGCTATGCCCTTACTAAGAAGTTTGAAAATCTGTTGTCTTTCTGCTTTAAATTTTACACTTACTTAACAAATTATGAATAATAACTTCAAAAGTACAAAATAAAATTTTAATGAAATATAACAAAATACTGAAAAGCTGGGATTACTTTAGAAGTGAAATAGGAAGGTATTACAGAGTACTTTAATTTCCTAATTAAGGTCAGTATTATTCTTAAACAGGTGAAATATTGTACACGCATCTCAAATTGCACTGGATATGTAGAGTTATAGATGCCTGCCCAAATTCACTCTGCCTTTATGCAGCTTCTTAGAATTTTAGGTCATGGATATTCAGAAAATTAGCAAGAGGAGGTCTATACAATTTGCCCGACTTTTTAAAAACTCAAAGCAAAATAACGAATACTAGGACAGTGCAAGAATTGCAGATTTTTTAATCATCAATAACAATATACAAATATGTAATTAGTTACAGTACCTTCTGTTTTTGGAGTGGTGATAATTTTAAGGACCAGTCACCAGGATTCAACTTCATTGCATGTGTCTGCAAAAAAATAAGATCCCTATTAAAAAAAATTAATATTTTTAATATGGAAAGCAGCATCAAAGCCCAGTTTTACTAAACAGAACTATTTTATTAACATTTTGTTATTATTGCACAGTCAGGGTGAGACAAACCTTTATGATCATTCAGCTCACCTATTTCATTTCCACTCCATCATTTACTGCTTATAAAGAGAACGGTGACCAGCTCAGATGTCAACACCTAAACTGCCTGTAGAGACTGAGCATGACCCTGACCTTTCTTAGAGCTCACAGGCATGTTTGAGATCCACCTCCCACTCAGTTGGAGGTTACAAATAGAACTTTACCCCATCCTCAGCACAAACTTCAACTCAGCACCCAGTTTAGTATCACAGCCTTGAAAGAACATCTTCAAAGAAACGTTACACAGCAGAAATTTTCCTTGGGATCTAATGCCTTTATCTCTTCCACAAAAAGCAAGAAACCAAAAGGCAACACAGAACACTACTAGGTGGGAATAAATAATGAAATTTTGCTCATCCCTTGCCATATATTTCTAATGATAATATTCTCTGCTGCTTTTTATTAACTGCTCATGGCTTAGCTACTGTTTTTTCTTTCAACACAGTGAGTTGAACAGTTGGACAGTTCTACTTTCAGACTCCCAATAATCTGCATCACCAATATGACATTAAAGGCTTTTCCTCCTCTTATCACTAAGATGTATGTTGCCATAGTCTAGAAAAAATTGACAAAACCTATGCTGTAAGTGATTGTTTTCATTCAGATCCAAGAAGAGCAATCCTTTATTTTGTACCTTTACAAGTTTGCCTGATGGGCTTTTCTTCAAATTTATGTTTAATTTTTTTTAACATATTTTAAAATTGATTTGTGATAGGTATAAAACCAAAAAAGAGAAGGAATTCTAGCACATAAAGTGTGCAATATGTAAATGATGCTTCAGTAAATTAATGAAAGCCATGCTGTGCATCGGATCTGATCACATTTTTTTCTTGTAACTCAAAATAAAGTTTTAAAATGTTAAATAAATAGCATGCACAAACAGACTGTTAAATTACTAAGTACTTTTAAATGCAAACAAACAATAATTCCTGTAAGATGTTCAATCCCTCCAGTGTAACTGTGGCTGCATTATGGCCAGGACATGTCCCTTCTGTGAGAGAACCAAATATTTTGGAAAGTTGTACAAGTGATAAGGTGAACATGTTTTTTAAATAAAAGAAATATGTAGGAACAAGTTGGAGGATCATCAAATAATCAGAATGTCTGGATTTTGGTCTTCTCTTTAATATGATCCACCTGTATTTAAAAACCTCTTCTCAAAACAGGAAAAGATGCTCTTCTGCTTCATTTCCTGCAATTCTCTGTTGGAAATCATCAAGAAAAGCAAGGTCAGACATAGAGATCACCATGTGGCCTCCAGTATCCTTTTCTTTCTGGTTTCCAGAGCTAAAGCTTGAGGAGGCAGTGCACTACTTGGGCTGCTTCAACCTCATATCACAATATTACTTGGAAAATTCAAACATATTTTAGCATTGGGCAATTATGATATAAAATGCATGCTCATTTAACAGCGTGTCAGTACTTCTCAGTGTCACATATGATGTTCTGGGCTAGTCAGGAATTCTGTATTTCTGTATTAGAACCTGAAACACAATTTTTGTCTCCCCCTGCAAAAAAATTTACTGAATTACAGATCCATTATTGGAATATATTACCATATTTAGGATGTCCGTTGTTTCCCCAAGGTTTCTGTCAATATTTTCATTATCTGAGTCTTGTTCTGAAGAGACTTCACCAGGTTTATCTTTTTGATGATTATTTTCTGCAAGGTAAAATAGGGGGGAAATAAACAAATGTCATAGGAAAAAGAGCTATATAGCAAACAGAACACCCCACTCTTATAAATAGAGATTGTTCCTATTTTGCTAACATAGAACTGAAGTCCTCAAAATCTTCATTCCCCCAGCCCAAGACACAGCAGAAACACTTCCATCTCCTCTCATCATTAACAACAGAGGTAGCTCATCAATCTGGTCTCATTGCATTGTAGATCTCCGACCGTTTCTGCAATTTTTCAAAGCCCAAATATTACCTGGGACAAAGATTCTTTTGGATAATCTCTTTAATAATAGGGTAACAATTAGACCAAATTAGCTGCAGTCCTGTTATCTCCATTGTACATTATCTATGTAATGGATGGAGAGACACTGAATATAAAGCAGCATTATAAAAATGTCCCTACATCATTAAGCTCATCAGATCTATGACCATTTTGTACAGCACAAAACCTGAGGTTTTAGGCCTAAGACTCTAAGGAAATTCAAATTTCACTGCACTGCTTTTCTGGAACCATAAATTATAAAGGTCATGCTGACAGATTTAAAAAAAAATCATGTTCATTCTATCAAATTCATTACTTGCAAATTAGATCTGTCTGTCCAGTAAATCTGAGCTAGCTCCTACACAGAAGCTCTGAATTCTCCACTTTTCAGCATTGTTCATTCTAGGAAATCACACAGGCCCAGGATACCAGACAAGTACAGAACTGCTATAGAGGATCTGTGCCAAAGTCCAGGGCTGTATTATGGTTATCCAGACTTTTCAATCAGCTAGAATATTATAAATCATTATTACCTTAGATAACAAAGAGTGAAGAGTACTATGCTTTCCAAGTGAAGAAGAAAGGTCCTGTAAGAGCTAGTAGACCTCTTTTCTAATCCAAATTCCTTGTAGGTTTACCTATGTCCTTAAGACTGCTCCTAATTTTTTTCTGTAATTCCTTTTTTTTTGTGTGTGTGAAAACAGAGTAAGTAGTTAATGTTCTCACAGTATTTTTGTGAAATCTTATTTGTAAAGGCTTAAGGAACCACAGGTACAATTTTTAAATTGTTTTTCTTTCATTCAAGCCTCCTCTTAATCTTCAAACTCGTTTTGCAAACATGAACAGCATGAGGCAATTTTTGTCTGCATTTCTCAGCGTTCATGCCTGTGTGATACCAGACCCTCCTGAGGTAAGACTGAACCTGAATCTTCTTTCAGGTTCAAACTGCACATTTGTCTGTGGGTGATGAGAGCCAAACCATATCAGAAAACAGCAGTGAGATATGGCGACACTTCACCTTTTTCATGGTCTCCATCCCTCCCAGATTCAGCTTTAGGACGACTTGTTGCAGAAAACCAGAATGGGCTGGTTTTGCTTGTCACAGGCAATGAAGATTTTAAGAAACCTTCCCCCATTGGAGGCAGAGTTTGTGCCATTCGAACCAACTGCTCTGGTGACCTTTCCTTTAGAAGATTGAAAAACAATAGATTGAGAAAAATTACAGAAGAAAAAAATGTAAGCAATTTCTCATACTTATCATACTTATCTTTAATATTCTAATTATTTATACTACTAAAAAGTGGGCAGGTACATAGTGGGATTTAAAAATAATTTATATGCAATCCTAACATATATAAACAGGACAAAAATATCTTTTTTTTAAATTTAAAATTAAAAACTAGTGTCTCAAATACCATCAAGGTATTTAATCCACAATATCAATACATTTTTACAGAATAAATTCAGGTTTTGGTAGAGTTAATTCTTAGACAGGTAAGTGAAATGAACCAACTCATTGCGCTGTTCAAGGAAATCATATGGAATGTGTAGTGGACATAAAAGGGCAGAAAGTGATATTTTAAGTAGCTACATCTAATATTCTCCTTTTCCTCCTTTGATATTTTATAAACCATGAAATTGTTTCATATATTCAAGGACTCAGAGGAAACAGTGAAAGAGTCAGGTTCTTGTTATTTTTTTAAAAAAATATTTCTAAGACAGTTTAAAAAATGCAAAGGAATGGGTCCTACATTTTAGAACAAAAAAAATTACAAACCCAGTTTGAATCTCTTTCACAGAAATAATTAAGCAAACTCTGACCAGTACTTTATTTTTTGTCATGCATCAATTTTTGGAGTAAATATATATTTTTCATATTATACATTAAAATGAAACACAGAGTTTAAGAAGATCTATTTAACTGCTTGGCATATGCTGTGATTTTAGCTTTAAAAGTGATTTTGTTTCCTGAAAGAAATGGCAACTCTAAATATCTCTGAACTTACCCTCTCTCGGCGTCGCATTCGTGCTGCTGATAATTGCAAAGTGTTTCCTAGTACAAAGTCCCCACCCATTTGAGGGATAGTAGCAGCCAAACGAGGCTCATATAAATCTTCCAAGAGTACTTCAGATCCTTTAGGTCTTGGAGCAGCAAAAACCAGCATGTGACAACCACCACAAGCAACCTACAGCTCAAAAAAAAGTCTCATTACTTCATTTGCAAGTATCAAGGATGCACTTTTGTTAGAATTATCTCTAGGGGTTTAGATGATAAGAAAAAGTGCAGTGAAATAAGACATCTCAAATGGATTCAAATTTAGTTCCCAATTGCACCAGCAAGTACTTAAAAATACTTAATTATGTTTATTAAAGTGATCCATATTCACTTCTAGTTAGTTAAATAAAAGATACTTGCATTGAACAGAAAAAAGACAGGTCTATCAAATTTTTCATATAGAAGATGGCAAAGATATTTCTACTGATTTTCAGGAGATTTTAGCTTATTATTTTGATACAAGTCAAATGAGAGCAATACTGAGTTTTAGTGACTCAAACCTAAATGTTTTATCACAAAATCAGCAAAATGTAAAACAAATTCGACACCCTCTAGTAGACAAAATATTATTACATAAAGATCAGAGGTTTCACTTTTTAAAAGTTTTAAAACACTCACTGTTTCCAATAAAACTTCCTTCATCTGTAATTCCAGTAAACAAACAGTGATCAATAGGCTTTTGTCCCAAATTTTGTTCAATTCTGAGTCATGTTAGCATTTCTGATGCTGACAATTCTGTGATAATTATTTCTTCCGCACCTCAGGAAGCAGATGGAAAAACTTCCCTTACACAATTCTCAAAAAAAAAAAAAGACTATTCCTGGTTTCTTGTCCAGTTTGGATTAAAAAACCTAACATCTCAAATTTTCTTAAGATTTAAAGATATCCTACTATACAAAAATTGCCAAAATTGGAAAGATGACTCTCTGGTGTTTACAGAAAAGAAATAAATTTCCCAATACTTCCAACCATCCAAGAGCAATAAGTAATTCAGTTTAAAGCCACCACAGCTCTGAAGACCAAACCACCGTGGCACAAGAGTACTAATAAAACTCTAAAGAGTAATCTCTACGTGTAGCCCAAGTCAAAGACATTATAAACTAAATGAAAACTGTGCTCTGCATATATAATTTCCTCTTTCCTTCAGTTTGTGTTGTCCACTATTTAAATGTTATTGAAAGAAATAATTTCAACTCTCATTAATAATGTGTTTCATTAAAAAGATAAATATCTTGGTGTCTGAAAAGAATGAAGAAAAGTTTTACCAAAAGGACTGTGAACTTCAGGAAATTGTAACACAGAGTGGGATCAAAAAGATTTGAAAAACTCTCTTCTCCAAATCCTAACTTGCCATGTCGTCCATCTCCAAAAGTAAACATGAGGCCGTTCTCTGTATATGGGAATAAAAAGGATGTTAAAACAAAGATTCAATACCAAGCCAGGACAGAATCATTACAAACAAAGTAACAGGCCATGAAAGGAATATTTCCCTTCCAAAAGCAAAACCTGAACAATTATTTTTAGATCTTCAACAGATGAGTATTTAAAAATACGCTTTTTTTCAAAGTACTATCTGAGATGTTGGTCTAGACAATTTGTAAAAAAAAAACCACCCCAGCAAAATAATAATATTTAAACTGTACAGGAAAACAAAGGTTTCTAAACAATAATATTTGTTAGCAAGGCATGATTAGTAGGTTATAATTGCCCAGGAGATACAGAGTTCTGCATGGCATGGCTGTGAGTCAGAAATTCCTATTGAATTCACCTTTTTCACTGGCTCATTTCACCTTTAGAACCAGTAATAGATAAGTCAGCCACTGCTCATTGAACAAGGAAAGCTTTCACAGTATAACAGAGAGTTCTAGAGGTGGTTCCAGAATTTTGCACTCCCATACCTGCTATCACAGCAGAGTGATTTTCCCCACATGCAATGTTACATATTTTATGCCTCTTCAAGCGTTTCACAGGTTTCGGTACCGAACTTTCAAACACAAAAGTTCCATGTCCCAGCTGCCCATATTGTCCAAGTCCAAAAGTATAAACTGCTTTCTCTGAAATTACACAGGCAAAGTTAACAACAAATATGCTGATATGTATTTTTTAAAAATTTATAATAACCTGTGTTCTATTCACCAAATGCATTTTCACAATAGCCTCATCTTAATTTCTAGCTCCATGAACATTGTATGATCCTAAATTTAATAGACAAGACCTCATAATTTGTATGTAAGAAGAGACTGGAGCAGTAACAGAATAGATTTCAGTATTCTGTTCTGCTACCAAATCAGCCCTGCAATAAATACAGAGAACACTGTAATTGTGTTATCTTGTGACAGAATAATCATCTTTCCACATTTATATTTTGTCTGTTTAATGGACTGTCTGTGCCAGGAAAAAGAATAAGAGCTTCTCCAAAGCAATAAAGATTCTTGGTGTGTCCATCCCTGGCACGCCATCACAACAGGGGAAGATTGTGAAGCTTGGAAATCTTGATGAGGTCATGCTTGAACAGAGAAGTTTTATGGCAGAAAAGGAGAAGTTTTCCTAGAATTTTGTTTCCTGCCCCTTTTTCTTTTGTATGTAGGCAACAAAGGCAAAGTGAGAGAAACTCTACTTAAAGCGCTTCAAAAATTATTATGAGAAAATGGGAAAGATTATGAATTAACAAATAATATTCCATGTTAAATTAAAAGAACTTTCCAATTTCAAAGGAACTGTGATGAAATAGTAACATTACAAATGGAAATTATCTTTCTAGGAAAATCTTTTCCTTTCTGTTCCTTATAAGTTGGTCCATACTAAGATGTCATGAATTTACACCATTAAAAAAAAGCCCTATTTTTTTTCATTATAGATGAAAAATATTGAGTAAATCTGTTCTTTTTACTAAATGTAATGGTAAAGCTCCCTCTGCTGGAAATTTAAGTGCAAGAAAGTAAAACCTTCTTGGGAGCTTTATAAAGTAAAAGAAGTAGTAAGAATTCTCCTGTAATATTTAGACTTCCTGCATAAGAATCAAGAAACTACACCTGAAAGACAGGCGCTTTCTCTAAGCAAACAGAAGTCTCATCTTTATTGTACTAAATAGCTTTCTCTGGATGGCTGATTACAAAAATTCTGATTAGAAGAACTGCATTTGTTTTAACAATTCTTTGGAAACTGTCAGGTCTTGTAACAACATGGTTTTATCTGATGAACATAATTACTTTGAGTGAACTACAAGGGTATTTTCTTTAATCCTAGCATGAAATATGCAACATCTTCTGCATTTGTGTTGAGAGGGAGATGTTCTCAAATGCTAACTTTAAAAGTGCAGGGAATTTTTTCTTTCCTCTGTTTCTACTAAAAATGAGGAAAAAGGCCAATCCCAAGCCAGGTTAGAGTGCCTTTATATGATGAATAATTTCTTCTGCTGCCCTTATAGACCAAGGGCATCTGATTGTTGCTCCTCCTAAATTTGCTTCTTAGTGAATTACCAGGGTAGAGAAAGAAAAAGCCTTGCACCTTTCTTAGATGATTCACCAGCCTGGTACAGAAGTGAGGTCAAACCTCACTAATAACTGCCTTCAGTGGAAATGAGGCATTTCCTCCAATCTGACTTTATAAATGTGTGGAAAGAGAAGTACGGCAAAGCAACCTCACACGCTTACTGATGAAATGACAGAGGTGAATTTCATCATTCTGAACACAGCAGCAGCCCATGAGAGGGCCCTTGAAGGATGAAGAGAAATGGGTTCAGAGCTTGCACAGAAGACAACAGCTTTGCTGGTCCAAGTGACCTCCAGTACCTGACTGCTGGAAGAGCTGCTTCTTTACTTCCTATTTCCCTTTTGGGAAGAACAGGGATATTTCCCTGTAACTGTGTTATCTTCAATCTTTGCAGGCATCTTTTGTAATCTCTCTGACCATTTGCACTATCAATAAAACAGTCCTAGCAAAAAGCTATATACCCTTAATATTATTTTTTAGAACGTGCCATTTGCTGACAGAACTGCATGAGTTCAAAGAACGTTTTTCAGAATCATGCATCTAAGGCTACAAATGAAGTTAAAAGTCCACAGAACTAAAAAGGAAGGAGACAGGTAAGCTCATATCATAGAAACATAGAATGGCTTGGGTTGGAAGAGACCCTAAAGATCAGCTGGTTCCAACCTCTTGCTATGGCAGGGATACTTTTCACTAGACCAGGATGTTCAGAGTCCCTTCCAGTCTGGCATTGAACACAGCCAGGGATGGGGCATCCACAGCTTCTCTGGGCAACCTGTGCCAGAGCCCCACCACCCTCACAGTAAAGAATTTCCTCCTAATATCCAATCTAAACCTTCTCTCTTTCAGTTTGAAGCCATTCCTCCTTGTCCTATCACTCCAGGCTCTTGTAAATTGTCCCTCTCCATTATTTCTTGTGGGCTCTGTTCAGGTACTGGAAGACTGCCATAAGAACAGCCCAGAACCTTCTTTTTTCCAGGCAGAACAACTCCAGTTCTCTCAGCCTTTCCTCACAGGGGAGGTGCTGCATCCCTCCAATCATCCTGGTGGCCTGTCCACATAAATTCATTTCCCTTGAACATTATCATTATCATTATCATTATTAGTATTACTACTACTTTAACTATTATGCCAATGAACTATTCACTCTCACAAATAGCTTTATTTTTAAACAGCTTATGCTGAAAAATGTTACTGTAAAAAATCAACTGTCAACACAATGTTCAGAATTACCAGAGTTAGTAACTGGATTTAGGGATTTCAATATAAATAGTATGCAGATTTAAGAATGGTTTGAAAAATCAAATAATCCTATATGGTCTGAATCATGAGTTCTGCCAGGAAAAGGTAGAGCTTTTACATCCTTTTTGTCCTCTTTCAAAAGAGTGCCTTGGCTTTCTTTTCTTTTTAAAAGACCTTGAGACAGAAGATGAAAAATCCAACATTTTACATACTAATACACTAATGTTCTTATGTCAAATGTTCTATTCTCAAAGGTCTGCTTCACTTTTTCCTTTGAAGAGTTCTCTTTGCTTTCCTTCCTTTCAGAGAATGAAAGGAAGTAATATATCCTTCTATAGAAAAAATTATTCCCAGAGGATCTGTCCTCATCTTAAAAAAACTGCAAGATATTAAGGCCACTCCAAATAATCTGTTTCTTCTTCTACAATTTCTAGATTAAAATTTATTATTTTTCTACCTTTTAAAACACCTTCTTGAAAAAAGCATGCAAATTGGGATTGCTGCTCCTGCATATTTCATTTGGAAGTGATGACACCAACAGCTTTCATTTGCAGCAGAAAGCACCTGCAAGCATTGGGGATAGGTGGTGCATTTCTTTGAGTCTCTGAAAGAATGAATATGGGATGAGGACAGGATCTGCTCAGACTGGGTGACTGACTGCCATGAAATTAATAATTTTGTGCTATCAAGATTTTGCACGATAGAATTTTTAAATGCACTTCTGTTTATTGTCTGGAACAATTGCAAATATTAAAGGCAGAGGTAAAAGAGCTTGTGAAGAAGATGGTTTCCAATACCACACTCAACATTTCTAAAACCAATCTTTAAAAAAATTGGATTTTCTTCTAAATTATTGTTCTCAACAATTTAATTCTTGTTCTCTGGGAAAAATAGTTGAGTTTATAATTTTGGAATTTTGGAGCAAAAAAATCCCAAAGAATTATTTTATTATATACTTTCTACCTTTTACTCTGATACTTTTTGTAGAGATTCCAAACAGTATCTTGATTTAATAACCTATACAACAGTGGCTCATACCACTCATACAAAATTGCCAATAGAATAGATAACAGTCACAAAAAAGAAATCAAATAAAGTGCTTTGGAATAGACTAATTACACATGAGGGGCAGGAAGAAACTTGCCTTGTACCCTGTAGGATAACTCAATTATGCTTTCTTCTAATTTGATAAACTCTAAGTAGAAATGATGTCAAGAAATGAGCCAAGATGTGTAATAGTTTTCTGCTGTTATGACATATGACATTTTCTCTTGTGTTTTTCCTATGTTAAATGAGATAGATGAAGCAAGAGAATATTTAACAGTCACACACTCAATTCTCATTTCCTGAGACTGAATCGTCACATCCTTAAAATCTGGAAAGATGCTGAAAGGATGTAAACCACATCAGTAAATATTGTGTTATTAAAGACAAGCAGCACCCATTTTCATGGAGGATGAATTTGAAATTGAGAGTTCCCTCAAAATTGCATTACGTTCTTAATTTATAAAAATGACCTTAAAAGCTCATTTTCATGTAAATTAAATGCAAATGTTTCTGCTTCTCTTTAAAGATATACCATCAGAATTCTCAGCTTCTGGTCACATCCCTTCAGCTCAAGATGCAATTTAGGACTAATTCCAAGTGAAGTTTCAGGTGCAAAGTCATTAATGCACGTCACACTCACTTCAAATTTTTAGTATCCATATCTAACTCTTTTCACAACTTTTTCCTCAAATTTTGCTTTGAGTCAGAAAATTTTCTCTGTGTCAACACTACTGACTAAGTGTCTTTCATTTGAGACAGTTTTTCCACTATCCTCTACTCTTTCATTTAAAGGGTCTTAGTCAGAAATTCACATCTCTTACCTATTTAATAGCAGCTGAATCACATTTGGAAAAAAACATCTGACTTTTCACTCTTATCACAACTATTAATCTTTAGGAAATGTATTTTTGGGGGGATATAATTTTCCTCTTTTTGTGAGTCAGCTAGGTCATCTGGTATTCAACACTTTGATCATCAGCTGCCAGCTCAACCAGCACTAATTTTTTTATTTACCTTCTACGAAAGAATTTATTTCCATAAGCAAGTAAATCTTACATACATGCATACTTATTATGGTATTTTCTTCACTGCATTTTTATGGCATTTA
>PYHW01010003.1:4059116-4072305 GCA_013186435.1 Turdus rufiventris | reverse complement strand
TTTGGAGGGAGGGGGTTTACATTCTCCATTTCAAAGAGAAGTTCCTGCCTTTCTCAGCAGACACCTGTCCTCCAAACTAAAACAGCAATGTTTCGTTCTTTGTCCATATATAAGCTGCACCTGATTATAAGCCGCACTTTCGGGTTCAGACCAAAATTTTAGTCAAAATGGTGCTGCTCATAATCGTGAAATTACTGTATATTTCGAGATAAAGCAGGAAGAAAAGGTTGGATGATGTCACACACAAGAAAAACTGAAGCTGTATCAGTACGTAAATTAAATAAATTAATAACTTGATAGTTTTGAGTACTGTGAGTGAAATCTATTTCTACTTAGTTTTTTATTAGAAATATTTAACCTATTTTAATATTTAAATAACTTCTGATTCAATTAACCAGGTATTTTTTTTAGAATCTTGAATTTAACACTGATGACAGATATCTTCAACTTCAGAGAATTTTAAGATTTATATTTTTAATCTTAGTATGCTTCACATCTAAAGTGCTCATCTATGAAGAAACAGATACAGCCTATTTTTAACACAAACCCAAACAGAAATGCGATAAATAAACTGACATATAATTTATAAATGGCCACAAATTATCTAGCTAGCATGTACACCAAAGGTGACTAATATTTACCCTGTGCAGTCTTGCATGCCTGATTGTTATTAATATGTTCTGTTTTATTCTAACAATCTAATTTACAGTGTTCAGGGCCTCCACATATATAAACTTCCTAATAATCCAACAATCCTCTTCACAATATTACTCAAAGTTAAAGTATTGCAACCACAAACATGGCTATTCCATTTCATAAATTACAGGAGCATGACAGGAACTTTCATAAATTCTCTGTCTCTACAAATGTATTTTTAAGTTTAAATTTACAGCTTGTTTATTTATAGCTTAATAAAGCAACTTGTCATTGAAACAGCAGACTATGCTGTATAACCAAAAATGCAAGAAAATTTGAAGACTTGGAAACATTCAGTTCTATTATATTTGTTCAAATATATAACTTCACACAAATAAAGATTATTTGTCAAAGGTAAATTTGAGTACAGATGCATATAAAAATAACAATATATTTTTACAAGGCTTAAAAGAAATATTCATAATTGTTACCACACCTCAAATGCCAGCAAGAAATTTTTCCATATGACTATTACTAGGAAACTACTATCTAACATTATTTTATGAATGCATTTGCTCAGAATAAATTTTAAAATTCTAAAAAATTCTGAATTCTAAGAATTGGATGTCAAACCCCTAAGTTTCAGAAGACCCATTTTAATTTTTTTCCTTCTTTAACACTTCTGGGGTTCCTAATGTAATTTTGCATGAAAGCAAAGAAAGAAATGTATCCTGAATATGTATGAAATAGAGGTTACATACCTGTGTAAACTAAAGTGTGGTTTCTTCCACAAACAGCAAGTTTTGGTTTTTCTGGTTTTAAAGCTAAGAATTAAAACCAAAGAGGAGGGAAAGTTACAAACAAACCGATATCTGGTTCAATAACAAAATGTTCTGTGCTCTAGAGGGAGCTCCGATATCTTCTTTCCACATTTTTAACCACAGAATTATTACACGATTTGTTGCCCATTTGAATCTAGCACATGACTTATCAAATCAGTATTCCCCCAAGATAAGAAAACAGGTCAAACCTTAAAAACTTAGAACACTCAACTAAATGATGATTACTTCATCCCAATGCCACAGTTCCCGGAATTTGCCATTTATGGGATATGCCTCAAAGAATATATTAAGTTGCAGGATAAAATTAAAGATTTAGACTGCCTTCAGCTTTCATTTACAGTGCTATTGTTACTTCCCTCTTAGACTTTTCCCACTATTGTAAATCTTTGAAACCATCCTGTTTCTTTTCTTACCATCCCTAACTCCTTTCATTGTGCTCACATTATTTTTCGGCTCTCTTCTGATCACTTCCTGATCTCTCAGTTGCCAAGGGCAGCCCTATCTGGACTAGTGCCTGCATTTTTTTGCATGTGTCATCCTGTCTCAACTTCAGTGAGAGTGCCATGGCACACACTTTTCCGCAGTCTGGTCACTTTGAAAGACTGGGAATGTATGTGAAGGGAGGCAGGAGTTATTTTGGTGGGAAAGGCAGAATACAGAGGTTCCTCTTCTCCTATGACTAGTGCTCTCCATTTCGGAAACAGAGAGGAAAAACGTCTCCCTGCCTTTTCCATCCTTGCTCCAGTTACTGCTCATTGTCAAAAAATTATCTTCTCTCAGTCACGTCCATGTAGCCTATACAATGCTCCAAACCAGGATCATTTTTACATAATAAATATTTAATTGCTTTTCCACTGCTCTACTCCATAACAAAGCCAACAATCATCCCTTTCACAAACCCTTTTTCAGCCCTTCCAGATCAACTTTCATCAGCTCTTTAACTTCCAGATTAAGGTCCCTTCTACCACGTCACCAAACAAACCTATCAACTTTAGCATGACCTGCCCCTGGTCTGTCACACAGACACAAACTTAGTTGGTCCAAACTCAGGTTCCTGCCTCTTCTGTCCAACACCTATCACTGCCATCATGCTAGAACCATAGCATCTCCAATGGTGGTTTCTTCCTACAGTCTTTATACCCCAACACTCTTCAACTTCAGAGATGATCCGAATCAGCTCTTCAGAAGCCTGTACTCCCTCAACTTCCTCCCACTCAGGCTAACCAATTGTATAAGACACGCCATATTTACAATGTTGCTGGTGATTTTTCATAACCAATTTCCTTATTCTCTAACCAAGTCTCAGCAAATGTTTTCTCAGAAACCATGCAGACACAAGCATTTGCTCCAAGCAGAACCTGAAAATTGTCCTTGCAACCCCATTCCCAAGGCCAAGTGATGACCAAAAGCTAGTGAGAAAAGCTTCAGGAATTCCTCCTGCTGTCTACTGCCAAGAGGAAAAAGACATCTCCCTTGTGACTTATTTCAGTGGATGCCAGGTCTGGTTTGAATTGCTGTCATCTTCTCTTCATCTTTTATTCTCCATTGCAATTCGACAGCAAACCCAAAACTTGAAACCAAATCTATTTAAGCCAAGGTAAGAATCAATCTCTCACATGCCTGACAGAAGATGTGTACCTGAGAGTAGTTGCATTCTCCATCTGAAAAGAGATGGAGGCAGGAGCAAATAAAGGACAGTAGAATAAACTAAATCAGGAAGAACGGAGTTTGAACAAGCAGGATAATTTGTTTTTAACAATAAGCTAACAGATCGATCTGCTGGCAGAAAGAGTGAAGATAAACATTTAATAGTGAAAAGAAATGTGTTAATGGGATAGATCTGACTTGACATAAGTAAAGGGATAGGGAAAAGTATTGACTTAGCTTTGTTTGACAAGATAAATACAGCTAGGAAAGATCAAGAAGATCACAGTGCAATGAAAGCATATTTTCCAACATGTGAAAGAATACAAGAATTTATTTTACTGCCTCATATAAACGCATTAACATTTATGCCCCTTTGGGCATTTCTTATACTTGTTAAAATGTAGCACTACTTGTGAAAACTTTCTGACACATTTTTTTCATTTACAAAGTTGCAAAGAAAATAATGACACAGAGGTTACACAAGGCTGTTACAACTATGGTTTCTGACACACAAACAATGCAGAGACCAAGCATCTGATTATTATCTGCAGTAAAAAATGAAGGTGTGCATTGTCAGAATAGGCAAATACTACATAAAGTCAGAGCCCTGAAAAACGACAGAATTCTATGTATCTGAAGTAATCCTGAGATGCAAAAGGACTCAAAATCTGAAGTAATGGAAAATCAATAAGGGATCCCTTTCAGCAACCTTCATGATCTTGTGCAGTAATGTGTACATTTGATGAATAAAGAATCAGTTATTTCAGAATTGCATCCTACAAAGTATCTTTTTGCAAGGGTCTCATTTCAGAAAGGCAAACAAAAAAAAAAAAAAAGAAAAAAAGAAAAAAACACACAAACCTTTAACACACGTTGGTTTGCTGACAGTGTTCTTTGATCCTAGGCCTAACTGGCCCCAGTCATTACTGCCGAACATATATAGTTTGCCTTTTCCTGAAAAAAATCACAGACAGAATCCATAGAATTGTTTCAATATTTCATTCAAGACAAGATGGTCATTTACTCACAATGAACTTACTACTTCCTTTTTGATGTAAAGTCTAAGTTTAGGTAATTCAATACCTAAGTGTAAACAATAATTAATATCCTTGTGATTTTACAATTCAAAAATAGCAATTGCATTGTTTAAGTAAGAAATCCCATCCAGAAGAAGAAACATCTTCATCTTTAAATACAGCACAGATGAAGTGTTCTTCAGAAAACAAGATGTACTTTTGGGCAGACCCTACAGTTGAGAATTCACAGTATCTATAGGCCCCCTTATAAAATAACAGCACATCTAACTGAGTACCCACATCTTTTACCCCAAAGACACAAATGAATAATGCAGTTATTTGATAAATACAAGTACAAATTTGTATTATTTGACTTATTTCATGGTTTAGTGTGGGATATTTATTTTACTGCTAAATGTCTTCTCTTAAAATGATTTACAAATACGCATTTGTATCAAATGAAGTTTCTGATAAGTTTTCACAAACTGCATTAATTTTTTATTCTGAATATAAAGGCAGGATGCATAAATCCACCATGCAGTCAGAGAGTTTTGCAAACCCAAATGCAAACATTAGGTTACAAATGTTCAACAGGGCCAATGCTAGAATCACCTTTCAGAAATTCCTATGATGTGTCATTGGACTTGCATATTTGACCATTGCAAACAATGAACTGTTATAATTCTGAACAACCAATGTTTTCTCTGAGGATGGTATATGAACAGATGAGAATTTTGTCATCTGGGAAGAAAATTAGCCAAAACTGACTAGTGGCAAAACCTTAAAATGAACTCATTTAATTTCTTTATTTTTTTTTTAAACTATCACATCTCGTAAAGCTGTAAAGTTCCCACTGGAAAAGTTCCAACAGAAATCTTTGAAAGAACAATAGAAATTGATTTATCAAAAAATCCCACAACAAAACAACATTCTCTCCCCAAAATTCCACCCATTTACAAGAATTAAAAGGACTTTGTTTACTTCTGAAGTCTGCAGAGATTTGTGCATTAGACTCCATCCTAATGTTATCACCCTCAACAGTAATTTGGTCACAGAGCTTGTCACCCTCATCATTTACAATAACCACAACCACAATCCATAATAGCAATTCCATATAATAATATCAAAATAATATGGCTGTTCTCAGTGAAGGTTCTGATTGTGATTTACAGAGACTTTGAAATACGACAATGCAATGTTTTAAATATAATAAAAACCAATCCTATTCTAATAAAAATATCAATTCATTTTCTTAAATATAATCACATAGTTAAAAAGAAAAAAAAATGCACAAACGCTTAACTACAACTGGTAACTAAAATCCCAATCAAATTGTTTGTTTTTAAGATTCTTGGCATGTGGAGCCATGTGTCAATATTATATCTTTCAAAGAAAGCTGGAAGGGAAGAAAGAGGCCAAGATCATGCTCACAGTGTTCTACTAACAGCATTTATATCTCCTTCCTAATTTTGATAATGCAATCATGTCGAACACATGCAGAGGTGTCCCTGACAGCAAACACACCTTAACAGAAAGGATTTTTATCAGCAAATTACATCCATCCTATATTGGTATGGCTTCCTTGTATCCCTGCTTTACTTTCCAACTGCTTTCCTAAGACAGCAGTACTTCTGTGGGAGTATGATGCCAAGCTGCCCTAATTCAATTTAAGCACATTTTCTTTTATCCATGCAAAATTCAAACAAGGTCATGCTTTTCATCCTATAATCTGCTGGGTTTTATATCAGTCTTTAAATTCTCAGGCATTGCTTTGTAAGTCAAGGAGCTTAATAGATGAGAGGAATTTTTTCACATTCTTTCACAACTGAGTGACAGCCTTTTATAATTTCAGGTATCCTAGGAGTATAACAGAAAATAAAAAACCTGGGAAGCAGTTAATTTAGAAAGAGAATGAGAATTAATAAGCACTACAGAGGAACCTAAACAAATACCTGTAATGAAGCAACGTTTCTCAGACTGTACAGCAAATCAAGTTTTTGAAGAGACATGATTCAATCTAAGCTAGCCATGAAATCCAATAAAATTTTGCATGAAAAAGGCACAATTTTCACGACTGCATACTGAGATATCCCAGCCATCACACAGATGCACTGAATCCAACAGCAAACAAAGGATCAAATTTCACAATTTTGTAAACTCAAATTGCTGTTGGGTTTTTGTTTCCACTTTGGTGCTGTCTTCCAGTCTGTGGCCATGTGCCAGGGGGAATGGCTGGCACAGAACAGGTCCAGCACAGTAAGGTTGTGATGCTGGGCAGGAGGGAAACAACAGAATACAATGAAAAGGCCTACTCAGACTGTCTTGGTGATGAAAACACACTTCCAACAGCAGTCTCCACCTTTATCCTGATGCAAAACTAGAGAATTTCTCCCATGTGTTCGCTGGCAGGTACACCAGCAGATGTTTCACCAACAGCAATTCAGGGCTACCAGGGAAGCCACAAGGCACTTCCATGTGTGGCAACAGAGGTTTTGTGGGACACTTCAGTAAGAGATTGTTTCCCACCTCATTTCTCATAAATAGTTGCTGTCACAACTGTGATTCCTGGCAACCCCATGAGTCGTGCATTTCTGGTTCATGAAGTGCTTTTAAAGGCATTCATTGGGGAGCTGGGAAATACCAGCTGAAATCCCATGTTTGTCATAGCAGATAGCCAAGTACTCCAATCGCCTATATTTAAAGGTATGTTTTATATATGCCCCCCTTTTCTGTTTAAATTATGAGTGTGGGAGAGAAATAAGATGGGGAGGCAACGTACAGACTTTGAGTATTTACTACAAGATCCTTCTGAGAAATTGTATCTGAATAAAACATAAAAGCTAGCATTTTGTACAGAATAGCAAATGCCAAGGCACCACAATTTTTAAAAATTATTTTTATTTGAGCTATTTAGTGAATAAATTATGTTAACAGTTGATTTAAAACTCATATAGAAGTCAAACAGATCCCAGGAAAACAGGAGTGGCATCAGTTTTCTTAGATAAGTCATGCTATTCTCAGGAACTTTATTGAGCAACAAGAACAGTCATGCTTAGGACATTTGGCCTCACACAAGCAAAACCAGCACAGTATGTTGCTTGCTCATATACATCAACACAAATGTGTACTAATATTTCTCATCCTCCCCTTGTAGTTGATGCAAAAAATACTGTGCCATGTTCTGATGACCTACTGGTAAGCAGAAAAAATGGAAAAAAACTGGTGACAAAACACCTTGGAGAGATTCCAAGGTCTCTTTGTTGAATGTTTAATGCCTTACAAAACCTGAAATCATGAGTGTACTATCTTCTTGTGCTTCCACATGGACCTCTTTTCTCCCACTTTTACACCTGACACTTCTTTCTTTCATTCTGCCTTCTTGTGCTGGGGGCTTCAACTCTCTCCAGAGCACTGAGTTCAGGAAAGGTCTCTTCATTCATCAGCATTTTCCACCTTGTGAACAGGATCGGTCTCTGATTAAATGTGGTTAAGCTGCCTAGGATACTCTAATTAAGGTAAATAAACAATAAGATAGCTGTTAAATTTAAGAATTTTGTAGGAAAGAAAATTTAATACACAGGCATAAAGAAGGAGATTCTTAAAATACTCATATTCCTACTTCTTCATACCAGCTCCCATGAGGATGAATTAATGCCTTTCTAAAGTCTGCAGCTAAAGAAGATGTAGGGAATGGACTATCAGTATTCTTGGGCCAAAAAAAATACAAAAATGAGGCAAGGACCATTATGAAACATGTTACAAGTGATGCTGGAATATATATTGCTCATGACTGGATTAAAGACCTAAACCAGACCGCTGCTTAGAAAAATTCCTGCTTGGACATTTTAATCAATGCCAATGGTAGAGAGCAAAAGAATAAAGAAACACAGATTTCAATCCCAAACTTCCTTCCTGGAGAAGAAAACATTTCTTCAACTAGCTGAGCAAGCTAACTAAAAGTCAGCAAGTAATTATCCTTGGTCCCTTAAATTCCAATATGCAGCCACAGCATGGAAATAAAATTTTGGACTCTTAACTCCTGACCTAGAAAGGCAAAGGATGGAGTGTTTTATATTTACTTTACACTTGTCTTTATAAAAGTCATATGGGAATACTGATGCTGGATTAGATGAAAGAAGTATTTGAAAGGTTCTGAGTGTTTTGTTTGAATGCTAAGTATCAGTTCTTGTACATTTTCTTTATTAGTATTCCGTCAAGATTTGGTGCTAGATGTAACTGTCTCTCCTGCCCAAATCCACTATTAAGGAATGATTTGTATCAGTTTAGGTGATTGTTTTATTTACGACAGTTGAGTCATGTTAAGAGTAAAATTGACATACTTCTAGATTTTAATCTACCTCATATTCCCACTGTCCCCTAAAAATATAACTCCCACTCCCCCTTTCAAAGTGTGGGGAAGAAAAAAAGGAGGGGGGAAATTTTGTGACCTGTAAATAAAGACTGAAAGTAAAATGAAGTATGCATTAACACACACCTGCTTGAGATACTTTTCCTTTCTCTGATGTTTGTCTTTTATTTCTTCCAGGTCAGGTTCAGCTGAAGAAGCTCCTGGCTTCCCACAAGGTCTGTACCCTTCTCAGTAAACTCACTATCAGCATGCACTTTTGGAGCATTTATTCCAGGTGTTACTGCAGCTCAGGGTCATTCCCAAAGGCTAATTCCACTGTATCATCCAATTCCATCTAACTATCTAACTGCAGAAATGTGAGGTGCACATGGGCATGCACTGGTGTGAAGAACAAATGAGGGAGAAGAGCTTTTTCTTTCTCTTTTTCTTTTTTTTTTTTTGTACGACTCTTGCTGTTTCTCTAACTTTGCTTGTTGTTGATCCACACTTCACCCTCACTTTTGCCTTTTACAATTACCCAGAAAACCTTTTGCTACCAAAGAAGTCTTTTTCTCATGTTTCTACAGTCCCTTGACTGCAAAAGCTTTGAGGGAATAAAGATCTGATCATCTAGACGCTCCCCTGGTGATGCACCTGCCCACTACAGCTAAGGCAAGTTACAGAGACACTTTTGAAACAAGCTGCATATACCAAAATAATGAAGAGAAGGGGAAATTGTACAGAAATAGTGCTGCATGAAAATCTCTGCAAGATGACTTCTTCAAAAGCTTTATCCAAGTGGTCACTATTACAGTGATGTGGGAATTAGGGGATTGTTGCTGATTGGGGTTAACAGTGCTGGCCCAGGCACGTGCTGGGAGGCAATTTAAATTGACTGGTTTAAACACAGAACTATACCTGTGTTATTTCAAACTGGGTGTGGACGTAAAAAAGTATATATAAAAAGAAAATGCAAAAGGAAAATGCCACAATGCCCCAGGTTACATCTGGATTAATTTAATGCAACAGGTAATTTAATATTATTGGTTCAATCCAAGAAAAAGCGTCAAGCTTTGTTCAAAATAACTATTAAAGTATAATTCACTTCTGTGAAGTTAGGCTTGAAAAATTCATCGTGTAATTTCACCTCAGGGTCTTCTGCAGCCCATGAAATCTACAGTCTTTTTTATCTTGCCTGGAATAGTTCTTTCTAAAATTTCAGTATCTTCAATATTGCTTGTGAATACTGCAAGAAACCCTCAGGGAATTATTTAACAAGCAATGACCAACTGGATGTTGATAAGTTTAACTACATTCCAATTTTAAAAGTCCTAAAAATACATTTTTTTTTCCAAAACAAAGTCCTATTATCTGTCAGCAGTTGATTGTCAATACAATCATCGTGCATGATTATCCACAGAAGAGTAGTCCCTTCCATGTAAAATAAAATTAACAAATTCCTTAATGAGTATTGTTTCGATCATTCCAAAGAAAAGAAAAAAGCACTAATAATGCTCCCTTTATTACACTGGAGTTTCTTTAAATGTTTTTCCATTTATTTCTGGTTTTTTTATAGGATTTTCTGAAATCCTTTATTGAGGTGCTCTTTCAAGGATTATTTTCATCTGACAGTTAACAATAATTCCAAGCTTCGTTGGAGAGACACAGCTGCATTTATTGTGTCAAGGAGATTTCTAGTGAACTTGTGGCATTCAGCAGTTACTGTTACTTCCATGATAAAATATATGTAACATATTAAACATTGTCAGATTCATGAGAAACATTCAGCCTGAACTTACTTATGCTTAGTTTAAATCCTGTCATACACTCAGTGATTACAAACTTCCCCCAGACAGTTCTTGGTGGGGGTTGGCCTCTTCTCTCAGGTAACAAGCAAGAGGATGAGAGGAAATGGCCTCAAGCTGTGCCAGGGAAGGTTCAGACCAGAGATTGGGAAAAATTTCTTCATGGAACAGAGTGCCCAAGGAAGTGTCTGAGTCACCATCCCTGGAGGTGTTTAAAAGATGTATAGATGTGGCACCTGGGGACATGGATTGGTGGTGGACATGGCAGTACTGGATTAGCACTCGATAATCTTAAAGGTCTCTTCCAGCCTAAACAATTCTGATTCCATATCCTCCATTTCCAGTACTGACCTGTAATAATAGCTGTATGTTCATCTCCACAGGATATAAGCACAGGCTTGTCATTTTTGAACCAGAACTTGCTAGGAATATCTTCTGCAAATTTGCTTTTCCCGAATGTGAAAACAGCACCTGATTCTGAAACACAAAAAGATAATGTCAATTTTAATGAAACCAAATTTTGCCTCACATATTTTGAAATAGTCCTGTTCTATCAACTCAGTGGCACATTTTATTTTCTTATCTTTCGCTTCTTTCTTCTCTCAGCCTTCAAAACATGGGTTGGCAAAACTCTCATTTCACCCAGACAGGAGGAAGAACTTCTTTCCTGTGTGAGTGGCAGAGCAGTGGAAGCTCAGAGAAGCTGTGGAGTCTCCATCTCTGGAGATACTCAAAACCTGCCTGGACACAACCCTGTGTAACCTCCTCTGGGTGAGCCTGCCTGAGCAAGGGGGTTGGACCAGACGGTCTCCAGAGGTTTCTTCCAAGCCCAACCATTCTGTGATTCAGAGATAAAACCATGATTGAAAAAATCCAAACAAAACCACCCCAGAATAAAATCCAAGCAGCTCTTCGAGCTTTGTAGTCTGCCTGGTTTTCTCAATTCTTCACACTTTCAAAAGTGTTAGGAACATTGTTTCAAAACACAGAATGTTAACTATTTGTTCAGCTTTTAGTTAGGCATGTGGTTTGACAGAAAATACTAATTCTACAGAAAAATACGTGAACTTACAAGTTAAGAAATTTGTCAAGATCCTTGCAGACAATGTCAGCTAAGATATAAAAGCTCAATTAGACATCCTATTTTAAAATGTCAAAGCCTGTGCTATGAACACATTTTTTAAAAACAAAACTAAGACTAAAACAAACCTTTTCCTTGTAAATTTTGTTAGCATGTAACAAATGTTATTAAAGAAACACAATAACAGGAGACTGTTTCTGAAAATTACATTGAGACATTGTAGTGCATTTACTTTCAATGAAAACAATCTCATCAACAATATGCACCCCAGCTCCAAAGCCTAAAAGTTCTTTTTAAACTGCATTTTGATTTAAAATAATTATTTAATGCAAATGCTTCCCCTATTTCCAAAGATGTTACTTTGATGGACCAGACATAGAAACTGTACTTATTACCTCACTAGATGTGTTTTCCACACAACAAGCTTTGTGCAGACAAACTCAAGCTTTTTTAAAGACAGGGATGAGTTTTTCCTTATTTTACCTAGACACACCTACAACTACAGCAAAGCTAAACAGCATCTGAAAACTCTGTTTGAAGTTTTCATCTCCAGCTGGACAGTCACGCACTTCTGAACTTCCTTAGTGACCTTTTTGGCAAGCAGAGAGCTCTCTGGTTCATTTATTTTCCCTCCAGAAGGGTTAACATGAAAACATGTTATGTTCTTCATTCAATGTATACAAAAAACTGACAAATTTCCCGATGTTTTTTGTATCTCGTTCATTTGACTAAGCCACAACATTTCACAACCAGACACAGCTACTGTGTCTCTCGGTTCCAGTGACACAGAGCTCACAAAGTGGGTCCAGGGAGGGGGAACAAGGATGACTGGGGACTGGAGCATCTCTTATGAGGAAAGGCTGAGGGATTTGGGTCTCTTCTGGAGAAGAGACGGCTTATTTGGAACCTTTCTAAGGTGTATAAATATCTAAACCCAGGGGGTGGGTGCCAAGAAGATATAGCCAGGCTCTGCCCGGTGATGCTGAGCAACAGGGCAAGGGGCAAGGGCAGAAACTGATGCTCGGGGACTTCCAGCCGAACAGGAGGAAGAAATTCTTTGGTGTGCAGTGACCGCCTGGTGTGGAGTTTCCCTCAGAGGACATATCCCAGAACTGTCCGGACACAATCCTGCGCTGTGTGCTGTGGGATGGCCCTGAGCAGGGAGCTGGGACCCGATAACGCGCGGTCCCCTCAGCCCGAGCCATCCTGCGTTCAGCGCTGCCATCCGTGTAGGAACCGAAACCCATCCACTCGTAAATTAAATCCCACAGGACACGCAGGGGGCGTTTGTTGTCCCAGCAACGAGCACACGTTGGAGCCTCACCCTGGGCCAAACCGCGACACAAAGTCACCATGAGCGCTCGGAATTAACCGCGCTGCCCGTGCCCGGCGCTGCCCCGTCCGAGCCCCGGCGGCAGCGGACGCGTTTCCCCCCAGACGCCGCTAGGCACCGGCCCGGCGTGGGGACCGCAGCCGGAGGGAGCCGGGGGAGACCTGCGGGGGTGAGGCGGGCAGGGGCCGGCACAGGCAGACTCAGTCCCCCCCTGGGTGCTTCGAGGAGCGGCCGCACTCACCGGGCACGGGCAGCTCGGTCCCCGCGGCGGGCGCGGCCATGGCGGCCGGGAGGAGCCGCGCCGGGCGGGCCGGGCCGCGGGCAGCGCCGCCTGGCGGCCGGCGGGGGGCGGCACCGGGCCGGCCAGGCCTGAGGGCGGGCGGGGGAAAGGCCGGGACAGACAGGGATGAGGGGAGGGGAAAGGGCTGGGACAGACAGGGATGAGGGGACGGGAAAGGCCTGGGACAGACAGGGATGAGGG
>PYHW01010003.1:4007318-4053863 GCA_013186435.1 Turdus rufiventris | reverse complement strand
GAGGCTCTCTGGCTGGAACTGTCATGAGTTCCACAGATGGACACCAGGAAAGAAACAGAGCAGGCAAAGAAAGGCAGAAGAGAAAGGACACAAATAGCACTGAGCTGAGAAGGTGGCACCCTGAAAACCAAAGTGGAACCCACTGAAAAGGAATGGGACAGAAATAGAGAATTCGGAAAGCTCTGAAGTGGCTTAAACCCAGGAGGAACAAGAGCCCTGAGGGACAGCCCTCATCCCTGGCCTGCAGCTGCACATGGAACCTCTGCCCACAAATCCCTGGCTGTGTCCATTGGGCCAATTGTCCAAAGCCAGGACTCTGCAGAGTGAGGCTCAGGCTGTCTCGTGGGACTATGTCCAAAGCCTCACAGGGGTATATCTGGGCATATTTTCCAAGCTGTGAACTTCAGGGCTGGGCAATTAGCAGGTACTGCATCTGAGCCTAGTCTCACTGCTGAGCTAAAGGGAACTATAAAACACAAATACAACTTGAAATAGAAAAGTATTAGCTGCACTCAGTCCGCTTCTTTGCACTGCTTTGGTCTCCATTTCATTAGATCAGGCTAAAAATGCTGTCTTTCACTTTAAATAAAAAGACATGTTTAGCTCATACCCATCAAAAACTTAGCAAGAGTGGCGTGGGCTGTGTGCTGCTAAGGAGGGCTGTAAGTACAGACCTGAACTGCCACACTTCCCTGTTAATCTTAGCCTTGAAACATGGGCTTGGGCAAGACTTTCATTAAGATGCCTCATCTAAGCTAGGGGAAATTTGATCATGTAACTTCTGTGGGTGATTATCAGCATCCCATTTCATGTGATTCTGAAGTCCTAAATCTGGATGGAAGCCAGAATACACTGAATAAACACCACATGTCCAGAATATCTCTTGTGTGGTACAGTAAGGCTGTTTTGTTGGTTTTTTACATTTTCTCCAGTATAATGAAGAGGTTTCGTACACATTTATAGAAATATCACCTTTTGTGAGAGTGGAGTTGGAATGTGGCAAATGTCTACCTATGCACAAAGCAAAAAGAAGGGAGAAACAGCACCAAGACCCATTTCTGTTATTCTGTCCCCTGAAAGGGCAGCTTTGGTGTCTACATAGAAGTAATTTTACCAGGTTCTGAATGGCTTTATTTGACAGGCAACATGCAGTTTCCACATGCGTCTCAGAAGACAGAAGAAGAAAATACATCTAATATACATTTTATAATACAATTTGAAACATTATTACACTGGCTACACAGTGCCATGATGCGCCTGTCTGACAGAAGGAGTTATTTAAAGTAATTAACACAGTCTATCAGGATGATCAGGAGTGGGAGAGATTTCAGGTGCTTGCTCACTGGCTTTAGCAATTCAACTTGAATAGCAAAAAATACCCATTTTGTGCTCTTTTGACACAGGTATGGGACACCAGCTCAAATGAGTGTTCATCTGAAAGGTCGGGACCTCCTCTCTCTGCAGAGCTACACAGCTGATGAACTGAAGTATTTGCTGTGGATGGCATCAGATTTGAAACAAAGGATAAAGCACAAAGGAGAGGTAAAATGAAAACTGTCATTTAGGTCCCTCAGATGTTGAAAGAAATACTGTTCTGCAGGGTATTGTGAAAAAGCCTTTCAGCTGTCTTGTCCTAAACAAAATCTCCTGAGCTCTTAAATACTGTAAATCATGTGCCACAAATCAAAGAGCCTTCCTGTAAAGTGTCCAGAGATATTCTTTGCACACTTCAGAGGACTTTGTGAGTGGAAATGTTAAACAGGTTTGTGCAGCTAACTCCCTGTTGTCAGCTAACCCCATCCATCCACACACAGTGTACAAGCACCACTAAATGTAGGAAATGGAAAACACTTCCCTGCATGGGATTGAATTAGTATCTGAGTTCTTCTTAATGCTGGCTCAAATTGAGTGCCAAAATGCAGTTGGTTTTGGGCCTAGAATTACTTCTTTGCCTTTAACATTTCCACTGCTAATAAATTTATTGAAGGGCAGGAGAACAAAAACTCAGGTGGAAAAAAAACCACTTTTGCAACTTTTCTAATGGTGAATTAAAATGTGCAAGAAGTATTTCATACTTTAAAGCATGTAATGATTATAAAATTGAAATACCCTCATGTTGCTGTTTCAGTATTTGCCTTTGATGCAAGGCAAATCTTTGGCCATGATTTTTGAGAAGAGAAGCACAAGAACAAGATTATCTGCAGAAACAGGTAGGTCAGAGCAATGGCACAGTAAGACTTTATATGAAACCGCATACATTGAGTATGTACTGAAAAACACTGCTCAACTTTGCATTTAGCGATTTCTACCAGGAGAAACCTAAACTTTGAAAGAAAAAATAAGAAAAGTATGGTGGCTATTTGTGTTTCACCTTGCATATTAATTTCACAAGCATATGGCTTTGGTGGCTGAAATGTTGTCAAAAACTTCCAAAGTACAGTAGATCAGAAATAAAGTAACAAGCAGAAGTAAAAATTTCTGGTTTAAGTTCCTAGTTGTACTGGCAAGATGTAAATTTTTTAACCTCTATTTCATTAAGAATCAGAAATTTAATTTTGTGCGAGCTGTAATAAATATTTTTCTAATGTAATACGCATTACCATTGTTACATTTCAAAGTGTGTGTTTAGGCTGGGAATCACAGTAATGCCTTGATATAAATTTGAGGGGAAAATTAACATGATTATCTACAGGGGAAGATAACTTGATGCAGACATAAGGACATTAGCCAAATAATATCAGGCACTGGAACATTTTTCTTTTAGGTTACAGTCCTGAAAACACTGAAATGTGTACATATGATATCTTTTATTTGCATGGTAGTTGTTCTGAATTCAATGGCACTGCTGAAATAAATTCCTCATCAATCAATCCATCAATCAATCATTCATAGCAAGAAATAACTCTGAGCTGGTGATGCATCAAGAAAGAACTTACTCTTCTCTCATTTAAGTTGACCCAGCATCCCTCACTTCCCCTTAGTAAAGGAACAGGAAACCTGTTGAGTATTCAGATTTCTTTACAAGCTGTATGAGAGAAGGTAGAAGTAATGGAAGGAGGAAGCAGATACATTAACTCCAAGCATTTCTGAATTTGCCTTTGTATTGTCTGGCACAGTCATTTGCCTGCTGATCCTGCTCTTTAAGCAGACTTGCTGCTGCTTTCTGTTTTCTCCAGATAATGAGGACTTACTAATGTGCATTCCCTCTCTGTGAAGACCATCCGTCTCTTAATTCCTGAGTTTTAAGTCCAGTTTCTTGTTGCCTGCCATCCTGGCATATGGCCAGGTAACGAATTCTCTGGATCTGTTCATCCTTCCTTCTTCTGTATTCTGAGGGAAACACTGCTTAGTCCTTGGCTTTTGGAGGCTTATGGAAGGGGGAAGCTCAGGAAAGTTCAAATGAATTAACTTAAGGAAGGGAGTTAATGCACATAAACTCATCCAAGGGAGAATTAAGCTTCAGGGAAATAAAATAAATTTATTTCTGAGTGAGAGCTTCCACAGGGAGTTTAATGCAGTTTAGCTTCTCTGCATTAACTTTACACCTTCAGTTAATTGGTCTTAAGTCTGTTAAGCTTAAGACTTTGCTTCAAAGGCAGACTCAAGTTTTTTGTCCACAAAAACTCTATACATTTCAGCTGCTTTTTTAACATAAATGATCCCCTCCTTGGAATTTCTAACTCAAAACAAATGTGGAGCCACATGTGTTCATTTTAGTTAAACAAAATAATTTAATACCAGTTTTCTAATGTCTGGTGAAAGTGGACAATTGCAGTGGATTGAAGTGTTTATTTATAAAATTCCTGAGTCATCTCAAATAGCACTTCCCAAGAGTTGCCCCTTCAACAACTTGAGAGAGGTCACTTGTAGGGCAAGGTCGTGGGGATGAGATTAAACAAACTTTGCAACTCTCAGGAGCAGCTAAATCAGTGGATTTCATTACAGAGTAGAGGCTTGGAAAGCACTGGTTACAAAATCTTCTCTGTCCAGTGTCTAGGAGTTTGTTGGGACATATTAACACCATGGAAATCTTTTCAGGATTCCTACTTTCCCTGTGCCTATGAAGAACAACACTATTCAAAAATAAATAAATAAACAGAATGGTTGAAGTTGGAAGTACTCTCTGGAGGTCATCTGGTCCAATCCCCTGCTCAAGCAGGGTCTTCTAGAGCCAGTTGTCCAGGACCATGTCCAGAAGTCTTTTGAATAACTCCAAGGATGATGATTCCACAATCTTCTGTGGCATCCTATGCCATTGTTCAATCAGCTTTTCAGTAAAAAGAATTTACTATTCAGAGGGATCTTCCCAGTTTGTGCCCATTGCACTACTGAAAAACATCTGGCTTTCTCTTCTTTGCCTCCTCCCTTCGGGTGTTTATAATATACATTAGCAATATTCCCCCTCAGCCTTCTGTTCTCTAGGCTGTGCTGTCCCAGCTCTCCCAGCTTTTTTTCTCCTATGAAATATGTTTCAGTCCCTCAGCCATCCTTGTGACCCTTTGTTGATATGGACATACCAACTACATCCAGTATGTCCATGTTTCTCACACTGAGGACCCCAAATCCACACTCTCGAGGTTTGGTATCACCACTGCTGTATAAAGGGGAAGGATCACCCCCTCCACCTCCTGGCAGTATTTGTCTGGTAAGCCCAGCTCACCTTTCACCACCCTTGCTGGAAAGGTGCACACACTGCTGGACCATGTTCAATTTGCTGTCCACCAGGACCCCCAAGTCCTTTTCTGTCAAGCTGCTTCCCAGTTGGGAGGCCCCCATAAATCCTGGTGCATGGGGTTATTTTTCCTCAGCTGCAGAACTTTGCATCTTTCCTTGCTGAATTTCATGGGGCTCCTGTCAGACCATTTTTTCCAGCCTGTTAAGATCCCTCTGGACAGCAGCATGACCCTATGATGTACCAGCCACTCCTCCAGTTTTGTGTCATCAGCAGACTTGCTGAAACCACTCTTGATCACTGAGACCCTTAACACAGGTGTTAAACAGGACTGGACACAAATGGACCCTTAGGGTACTGCTGCTACTGGCCTCCCACTGGACTTTGTGGTCGCCACTCTCAGGCCTGGCCATTTGGACAGCTCTGAACCCATCCCATGCTCTGCTCATCCAGCCCAGGCATCCAGCTTGACTAGCAGGATCTCATGGGAGGCACTGTCAGTGGACACAGTGAAGTCCAGGCAGACAAAACCCACTGCTCTCCCACCTCTACCAGGCCAGTTATAGAATCATAGAGGCAGATCAAGCTCCTCAAGCATGACTTCCTCTTGGTGAAGCCATGCTGGCTACTCCTGATGATTTTCTTGTCCTTAATCTGCCTAGAATGGTTTCTAGGATTAGGTGCTCCATCACTTTCCCATGGATTGGGGTGAGGCAGCTTAGCTTCCCTCCAGCTCCTCCTTCTCACCCTTCTTTAACTTAGGGGTGACACTTGCATTTGAAGGTTATCAGAACATTATGATGCACTGTAATAGGTCAGTTGATATTGAAGGTTTTCCAACATCCTGTTCTATTCTAATGACATTGCAACTGCCCTGAATAATATACTGCTCCTTGGGGTATAATTCATTGCCTCTTTAATCTTGTCCTAATGTGTATTTCTGAAACCCATACAATTTTACCATTTCTAAGATAAGTAGCGATGTAAGTTTAATGCATAACTAGAAGTAACTTCCATAGAGTAGTGGCAAAGTAAATCCTGTTTTGTGAGCCTAGTAGATTTATTTCTATCAGTGGCAATTTTATTGGAAAATGTGACATATCTGCCATTACACTGGAAAATGTCACCTCTTCACAGCCAGAATCCCATACCCATTCTGCATAAAACCTTGTGTACTTTTTGAAAACAGAACTATTCACATGGTCATATATTACTTGTAAAATAAACATCCTCAGGCACTGCACAAAAGTGAATGCCCTGTTTTTGTTATAGCTTTGGTACAAAATATTCTGATTGTCACTGTTGCTCTTAAAATATACAGCTGCAGTTATGTTTTAGTGAATAAGTCATAAATAAATCCAACCATTTCACAGACACTGAATGCAGACAATATTTCACAGGGTAGAAATGGAGAGGAAGCAGTGCAGGTAGGAAAGCTCAGCCTACCTTCTCTTGTGCACTGGTATATACAAGGTCTTAACACCCTTACAGGGGTTCAGTGCCACTGGTTTTAGTGGAATTACTCCCAACTCACTCCTTCTACACAGTGGAGTGAGAGGAACATGATGGCCATGCCTGAAGACTGCTACACAGAGTCACAGAATTAATTACATCGTAGTATATGTATTAAAGAAGTGGGGATGCTATTACATGGCAGGATTTCAGAGTATGTTTTCTGTTGGAGTGGCTAAGTATTATTTAGCTTGGCCTCATTACAGAGTGCCCAAATGCACTCTCTTAGTTTACTCTCCACTTAAATGGGTAGCTTAAAAATAACTTTTAAAAACTGCTTATCAGTTTTTAGCTTCTGCTTTAGGAATATTCTGTAGCTGCTGCCTAGGAGACTTCTTTGTAATCAGTCTAAATGGAAAAATACTTTCTATTTGTATGTCTGGGCAGGCAATGAGACAATTAATAAATGCAAATCCGTATGTCTCAAAATTCTGAAAAAGATCCTTCCTTTGAGTTTGAGAAGATGACTGTGTGTGTCTCCTGGTTACAGCCCCAGAACTGTGTAACCTACCTGTGAACTACAGGATTCCTTTTGGCCACCTTGCCCCATGCAACAGGGGCAGCCTGGGATGAAGATTTCACTCATGTCCTGTCTGAAAGAGTCTGCATAAGTGGGGTTAATAATGTCAGCATGAGGCATGAAACTGTGTATTGTGAAAACTAACAGTAGTGACAAGTGTGGACATGAGGCAATAATCTACCCTGGATTTGCAGTATGAACAGTTAGTAGTTTGTTGCAGATACCATGACTCCTATAAATATTTAGCATGTGGCTTTGGATATGACCAGGTTGTGACAACAAAGAGGATTAGATCTCCCAGTTTAACACAGCACTTCAATGTTTATTTGCTGAATTGGTGCCTGCATGTCTTCAAAAGTCATCATTTTTTTCACTTTCTACTGGTAGTCTGGATGAAATAATCTGAAAAAGATTCTGTCTCTGCAACTATATACAAAGCTAGAGCACAGAGCTCCTGTATTTCCAGATGGAAAGTTTTGGATGGAAATATGTTCCCAGGTCCTGGTCAGATGGCCAGTTCATGAGCAGAATGCCCAAAACATCAGGGCTCTGCTCTGTACACAGACTCCAGGTGGCAGCTCTGTCTGGGCTGCCTGACATCTGGCAATTCTGAATAAATGTTCAGATTCCCATTTTTTTACCTGGGCATCATTTATAGAAAAACAGAACATATCCACTGGAGCCTGCTTGGACTGTGAATCATCTACCAGAATGTATGCATTTAGAATCCTAAAATGCAGAGCTGTTATATTGTGTGGAACTTGCAGGAATAAATCACTGACATAATTGTATATCACTCAAAAAAAAATCCACAAGAATTTGGGAAAGAAAAGTTACTGCCAACGACAATTCATCCTTGAGTTCTTGACTTTAAAATTTGCACTGAATAAACAGGCTATAATGTGTAGTTTGCAGACATTTTCCTGTAAATAATGTTTGTATCTGAATTGCAGAGGGGAGATGAAAAAGGTAATAGTAAAATGAATTATGCTTCATTCTTAAAAGTTTGCTCTGTGTGACTTGTAATATTGTTGAGAGTTGGAGCTCCTTAATGAAAACAGCAAGCAATTAAAAAGGGCCCATTCAATGAAATGAGTGTACCCTGGCTAGAGGGAGCAAAAATTTGCCCTTCAGGTGGGACCTAAAGCATCATTACTTTTAATCTGACATTTAAGTAAATGGAGGTAGACAGAAGACAATGCCTTTGCCAGTATTGTTTTTATCTATTGACTTTTAAACTCTAGAGACTGGCTGAACTGATGGAGAGAAATAGAACCCACCTCAACCCTGCTGCCAGCAGGAGATGGAAGTTAATAAGGATTGCTCTGTGTTTGGAGCCCAGCTGTGGGGCCCAGACCTGCTGTTTGTACCTGCTGGTTTTATCTGTGGAAAGGTTTCAGTGTTCAGTCCTGGTTTAATCCTCTTTTAAAGAGTAGCTGTGGGATGACGTTTTTAATCTATGGCAGACCTGTAGAAGCACCGTGCTGAAGCTGCAGGGCTGAACCTGCCAGCAGTGCCATCTAATGGATACAGCCAGCCTGAGCAGCTCTTGACCTTTCCTTTTAGTTTATTTCTTCCTTTTCCACTTCTTTTTTTCTCTCTCTTTTTAATTTTTTTTTTCTAACAGCACAAAATTCATCAGCATCTCCAAGACATCACAGCAGCCTTTCTCTTCCTGGCAGTATAAATATAAAGATGGGCTTTTTCTAGATTTTTGTCACAATAAAACACTCACGCCCCCACAGTGTTGTCTCAACAAGGCTGGTTTGTCCATACCAAGATTCTCTGGAAATTTCCTCCATCAGAAATGGCAATGATAGGGCGGAATCTGCCTGCAGAAAATTTCTGTACTGGAAAGGAGTTGTTCTTATCACACAGAAAATGCCTTGCAGGACTATATACAGCCCAGTTCAAGTCCTACACTTTGTACATCCCCAGCTGTGGGACCCTGTGTCCCATGCTAGGCTTACACTAAATCACCTGTGACAGTTCATAAAACAGCCCCATCAGCCCCCATCCTCCCAATGGGAGGATGTTTACACTCAGATTCAGTAGAAAGAGGCTTCAGATTTAAACCAGACAAAGGCAGAGAGATTCAGATGCCGGTGAAAAGAAGATGTTTTCTTCCCTGCCTGTGTTGGATGGTTGCTTATGGTAACTTTGTACTGGTGGTGCAATAAAATAAAGCAGCAGAGAACCTGAGAGTTGCCCTTAACGTGCAATTTGTCTTCATCCAAAACACAGTTCAGACACCTTTTAAGTTCCCCAGTGTTTTCTATTCTTAAATGATAGTCAAGTCTTTCCATGGTTTCCTGTTCAGGAATGAATTTTATTCTTCACAACTAATCCATCCAGTTCTTTGGATCCTTGCAAATTCCTGACTAATGGATTACCAAGCTCTTAACAGAGAGCAATAGCGATGTTTGTGACAATCTGTAGCCTTGGAGCTTGGATGACTGTTCCTGTGATCACAGATCAGAACTCATGGCTAAGGATTTCAGTAAGGCATCCATTTGAGTGGATTTATTCCAAAACACATTTATTTGAGATTTTGTGTGTCAAATGCTAATAATTTTAATATTTGGATGTCCTGCTGAGTTCTACTTTTATTTTTGGCAATGTATTTTATATCAAGAAGATTTTGAATCTTGGCTGTAAATATGAGGTGCTGGTGTTTAATTTCTCTTTTTCTTTTTTTTTTAATTTTTCCTCACTGTAGGATTTGCTCTCCTTGGAGGACATCCTTCCTTCCTTACAACACAAGATATACATCTGGGCACTAATGAGAGTCTCACAGATACAGCAAGGTTGGTGAAATGTCACTCGATTGATCTCTGCATTTGGTAATTGATTGGGCTGTCTCAAAGAATTTTGGAAGCTGATATTTTCTTTCTGGAAAATGTCAGGAGCTAGTCCAAATTTCTTAAATATTTATAGATCAGCTCACAGAATCTGCAGCTCAGTAAACCTTCATTCCATCATCTCAAGCTATCCTACACTTCCCACACTGAGAATTATTTTGGCATATAGAGTGTTAATTAGGGTTATGTTTACAAATGGAATAATTTTATGAATCTCAGTAGTCTTGTAATTCCACTGATGACAGCACATATATTCTAACAAGACTTAAACCTTCTGGTTCTGCTGCCCTTGGAGCAAAATCAGAAAGCAAAGACACAGTTTATGTCAGTCAGACCAGCTGTTGGTGGTCCTTAGTTTGCTGTAGTAGCATCCCTGCAGTGACAGGGTGACACTGAGGGCCTTTTTGACCCCCCTATTTCAGCAGCACAAAACTGGACCAACACTTGGTAGGCAGTTCCAGATTTCCTGCCCCCTCCTTCCCAGATGTGCCCACTGTCAGGACTGTTGTGGGCTCCCTTCTCTGACTGGCATCCCTGGAAAATGTCAATCCTGCCCAGTCCCACAGCAAGCAGGATGGGCAGCAGCCAATCTCCACTGCTGTGGCAGTGAGGACCTGAGCTCAGAGCTTTTCCACAGTGGGTTGCCCCTGATGTTGCAGAAAGCTGGCAGAACATGAGGTCACGTTTTGCAGGTGCTCCTGCTGTTTTCCATAGCACTCCAGCTATTAAAGCTTCATCCAGCCTTAGCATTATCCTGCTTTCTAGGCAGCCCTTTCGCAGCCTGAGGTCGATTCAGTCAGGCCCAGCTGTTGGAAGGTCAGCAGTGTCTGAGTGGTCCTCTTTGTTCTAGTGAAAGATATGCAGTGTCAAGCTCATCAGGCTCAATTCAAAATGTGCTGTCGGGCAGATGAGTTCCACTGCCGCTTTTGAATACTACAGTTCTCAGTCAGTGGGAGAGACTGAGAGCTCTGTTTCTGCTCTCTGTGATGAAATCCAATGAAAATTTAAGAAAAAATATTAAACATTTGAACATTTAAAATTTTCCATCCTTGTTTTTACTACTGAAATGGAAGACATATGGGTGTTGATAATAGAAAGTAAAAATCTCAGCCCCTAGAGGTTTAACTCTCACTCTCTGCTAGATACATAACTCTGCCAGAATCAAAGTGAGCTGCAACAATAGAATCATAGAATGTTTTGGGTTGGAAGACTTTAAATATCATCTTGTATCATGGGCAGGGGTATTTTTCATTGGACCAGGATGTTCAGAGTCCCCTCCAGTCCGGCCTTGAACACAGCCAGGGATGGGGCATCCACAGCTTCTCTGGACAACCTGTGCTAGGGCCTCACCACCCTCACAGTAAAGAATTTTTTCCTAATATTCAATCTAAACCTTCTCTTCTCTCTCTGAAGCCATTCCCTCTTGCCTTGTCACTCTTATAAAAAATCCCTCTCCATCTTTTGTGTAGGCACTGTTCAGGTGTTGGAAGGCTGCAATTAGGTCAGCCTGGAGCCTTTTCCTTTCCAGGCTGAATAACGCCATTTGTCTCAGCCTTTCCTTGTAGGCAAGGTGCTCCTTCCCTCTGATCACCTTGCAGCCCTCACCTGCACTACTGCAAAGCTGGCTGTGAGCCCCAGCAGCTTCAGGAAGGGGAAGGATGAAGTCAGGGCCCCTCCAAAGCACTTCCCTGCAATAACCTCTACAAGCACTGTCCCACCAGCCATGCAGGACTGTCACCTGGAGCCTCTCTGCCATTCAAATGCCAACCCTAAGCAAATCTGACACAAACCCAGATATGCTTAATATAGGCCAGTTTTCATTTCTTCTACCCAAATGTGACAGTAAAGGGACATTAAACATTTTGTTTACAGTGTCCTGAATGGCTTTTGTTTGCACAAGCAAAAAAAATGAAAAAGGCAGACAATAAACTACAAGAAACAAGGCAATAAACAGAAACAAGCAAATTTTCCAGGTTTTCTGAAGGCATCCCCATTCTGTGGATAAAGTTCCCAAGCCACTTCCCAAGCAAACCTTCAGTCTTCTTTTCTCTGTCACTGCTTGCTCTTCCAGGACAAGTCCCTATTTATGACTTACCTGGGGATTTTGCTCCTTTGCTGAGTCACAGCTCTCACCTGCCACAGTGAGCAAGGGTTTTTCCCAAATTCTTACAGGGTCCCACGTGCTCTGCTCCACTCCTGCTCTCATTAGCAGAATTACTACTGACTGCATAATCAATGCTGAGCAGTTTACCCAAAAGAACAACTGGAGTGTTAATTCCTAAGTGCTTCTTCTGAATGAAAGATGACATCCCAAACTCATTCAGTTAATGTAAGAACAAAAAAAGAATGCCTGTAGTACACCCAGAGGGTATTTCAAATATTTACAGCCTTGTGTCTGGGGCTCTGAAGGCCTTTGAAGTACTTGAGATTGAGACTTAAAATGAAAGGGGCGCAAATTCATAAAAGTCACAGTTTTTATTAGAACTGCTGCAGGTAAGGGTTGAAAGCATTGCTGCTGTGAACATATTTTAGTGACTTATTACCTGCTCATAAATCAGTTCCTCCATGCTTCACAAGACATTTACATTTACGCTGACACAGTGGCAAAAAGTTACCGCCCATTAAGGAGCTCTCAGCCTTTCAGTGCTGTTTAACATGACTGATATATTACCTGAAATGAAATATAAGTACTTTGTATTTCCCACTGTAGAGCAGTTCCACTGGGCATCACTAAAGCTCAGTGGCCATCAGGTTCAGTGGCAGCCCTGAAGAGCTCACAGGGTGATTTTACCAGTCCACTGGAATTATTGGGGCATTAATCTCTGCATTTGTGGGGAATGGGTTCACTCTGCTGAGAACACTTCCACTGTCTGTCCCTGTGAGACTATGAGTGAAAGCGGTCTTGTCAGAAGCTTAAAGCTTTTGAACGGCTATAAACCTTCAAAACAAAAGCAAAACTAGCTTGCATGGCAGTATTCCATGCAAAATACATGCAAATGCTCCATTTTTAAATTGAGAGGTCTGCCACTAAAAAGGCACACTCTATGTTTCCTCAGAGGATGCAGCTGAGGAAAAAAAAAATACAGATTTTCTCTGTAGAAATAAAAATTACTTCAAAAAGAGAGATATGCAGCATCCCAACATACTCAGTGTTCCAGTATAACATATTTCCAGCCTCTGTGATTTCAAAATTCATAGTTTCACACTTTCACAAAAGAATGAAAAGAGAGAAAGACCTAGTGGTTGATAAAATAAGAACCTTAAATGTAGTCACCTGATGAAGCTGTGCTTACAGTCCCTCAGCTTCCAAAATGTCGCCTTTGATAAGACTCTTATATATTCAGGACCTTTTTTCCTATGCAATTCCAGCTTTACATGGTTGCCTTCAAACTGATTCAATTACTGGAGACTTAATCATTCCCCTGTAATCAGAGACCTCCAGATGAGGGTTAATCGTGTTTTTTTCCCCCCCAAGTTTAGTTTTATTTTGATTTCAGAAAGAATAAAGCCAGTTTACAGCTGATTTTCCTGGTGTAAAATATGACATCTAGAAATGCTGGCAGAAGGACTGTCTGATGTCCTGCTGGTAGGTGTCTAATAAGTTTGATATCTACTTTCAACAGACTGAAGATGAAAGTCCAGCAGTTTTCACTAGCTGGTAATCATGACTGCATTTTCCCTAATGGCATACCCTATGGAGGAACCACCTTCTTTATTTTCTTGATCAGCTGTGTCAAATAGAAATCAGCTGTCCTGACATCCTAAAGGAAAAAAAGCTATAAGGAAAACCAGCAATTTTCCAGTGTGATTGTCCCTTTCCCTTGACTGATGGGGACTGGCTGTGCCTTGTTTAGGGTGAGTTGGCCAGCGAGATGACTAAAAAAGGAACCACGCATCACATCCCTGATGACCAGAACAGAACAGATTTACCCCAGAGAAAGGAACTGGTGAGGCAAGAAGAAATAATGGCACCAAAAGTAACTGTTCCAGTACTTTGTAATCAGTAAATACCTTGTTCAGTTCCTCCTTTTCATTTGTAGCTGCTATTTATTGACAGTCTTTTCTGCAGAGAGAGCTCTACAGGCAATCTTGTAACATTTTATAAGAGGTTTGCTTGTGTGAGGAATGTCTGGTGTCAATAGAAAATACTTGTTACAGAGTTTTCCAGGAGACCTTGCTGATGATGGCATTAACAGCCTGATTTCCACAAGAGGAGATGCAAGAATTTGTCATGGCTAATCAGAAAGGCAGATACTGCAAGGATTTTTTCCACATATTTTTAATTCAGTCCTCCTTTGTTTTGTTTTAAGGTCCTGTTTCAGATAACATGAAAACACACAAAATAAAACTTCAAAGTCAGGCTTCAGGGCCTGATTAAAACACAGAAATGCAGAGAAATTGAGAGCTCCAATCCATATTTAATTTATCTAAAAAATTCAGAGTACACTATGCTAATCCACTATGCTAATCTCTGTGTCTTTCACACTTCAGCAAATGAGGTTAATGCCAGAGTCAGGGGCTCCTGCAATATCCTCCCTTGTACTGAGTTTGAAATTTGGGCATTACTTGAATGCTGTTTCCATGTGAGTCCCTACACAGGGGTGGAGGTGGGAGAAAGGCCAACACCCCCAGCCTGTTCTGTTTCTGTAAACAATTGTGGTAATCTAAGACAGATCTGTATTGCTGACCCTCACAAAGTCAGGCTGCCACACAGAGTCCATAAAATTCAGTCAATGGTACATTTGTTCTTTGCTTAAAGTCTGAAAAAAATTATATACCTTATCTCTTCTGAGGTTATCAAATTCTTCCAATGTTACAGTATCACACAATCTCTTATCTTAGTTCAGAGAGCTTAACATGTATTGATGCTCCATCGACTGTGAAATACTAAAGAGAAAAGAATATAAAATAGAGCAGCAGTTTTCATTTACTCACTATAATGGTGTTAGGAAGTGAAACTTCTTACTTATTAGCAGCTTGTTAAATGACAACATTTGAGTCTGTTCTGCAGGCATGATAAATTATTCAGATAGCTGGGAAATATTGATTCATTACCATTTCTCATTAATATTTATGTGTTGCATGGTGAAGAGTGCAATAGGGGTATATTTATTATGTTTGACTTGAGTATTTTCTGCCATCTCTAGGGTGCTGTCCAGCATGACAAATGCAATCTTGGCTCGAGTTTATAACCATAATGATCTGGACTTAATGGCAAAAGAAGCCACAATCCCAGTAATCAATGGATTGTCCGATTTATACCATCCTCTTCAGGTTTTAGCTGATTACCTAACTCTTCAGGTAAAAATATAAACTTTTTTTTTTTAAATTTTTTTTTTTTGCTATTTCTTAATTAGTATTTGGGAAATGCAGCTTCAAAAGCATTTATCCTTAGGTTTCTCAAAGTAGTAATTACATGGCACTTGTTGTTTAAAGAGATCTTCATCCAGCAATATAATTAAGGACCTGTTTAATTTAAAATAATTATGTAGTCCTATCAGCTGTAGTGGGACTGAAGTTAAGCATAAAATTAAATATTTCATTGGAATTAGTCTGCAAGTCAAAGAATATACAGAGGGATGTACAGGTAAAGACAAAGATGAGACTCTGGCTCAGGCAAAGCCAGCAGAAGTTTTTCCACTGACTTAAAAACATTCAGTGGTTTGCTCTTGATTCCTCCCTAATCTATGGACAGCTTAAAAGGAAGCACTATTTATGCATTAGGAAACTAGTTGAACAAATTTGTTTTGAAATAGTTATGTTACTAGTTATGTTCCTAGTTATGTTACTAGTACAAATGCTTAGTGTTCAGGCACTTAAACCAGTACAAACTTACTCACATCAAAGAACAGTTAAAAGAGATAGTATTTTTTATTTTTATCTAATGTAATAGTGGATCTGACAGCAGGATAACTTTTTACACACAGATGTTTATCTGTGAACAGAAGAACTATGTAGTTTTACAACTGGTTGAGGATCTAGCTTATAAAAAAGAATATTATACTGCAGGGCTGGTTGACAGCTATGATGAACTCCTCTGACCTTGTTTATTTTCTGAATGAATAAAAACCACACTGCTTGAAAACGGTGGGGTAGAATAATTTCCTGATTCATTCAGCTATGTTTCTCAGCTGTTGGGGACTTTGCTATGGGACATTCAGAGTGTGGGAAAGATCTAGTGAGAGTAATATTAAATTATTCATGCTTTAAACCTTAAATACTGAAAGACTTATGTGTTTCGTGATAATCACTTTTTTATTTTAAGTATCTTTTGGTAAATTTTTTATATTCACAGTGGAGAGACCAGCAAAAATTGATGAACTTCAGACTAAAATGGTTACAGGCCTCAGGATAAGGGAGATTTGTGAGATCACATTGAGCCAGCCCCAATGTTCAAATTGCATAAGACAGTAAGCTGTAATGGCAATGTCATCATTTCGTTGTAAACACTGTGTGCAAATATAAGTCAGGAGAAACTTCTGGTTGTGTTTTGTGGCGTGTTCTGTCTTGCAAACACCTTATTAATTAGCATCTTACCACTTGTGAGTTACACTCTTCAGGAATAATCTGTGACTCCCAGCCCAAACAACCATGTATATCTCTGCCCCTAAACATGTTTTTATCTAGGCCACTGACTCCAGCACCCAGGCTCTCAGTGCTGTTGCCCTCTACTCCACCTCCAGTTAATGAAAAGAGAACAATGAGCATCTCAGTCACCTTCTGGAGATGCATCTCTTCTCCACTGACCTTAGGGGAAAGCCTGTGGAAAACAGCAGTGAGAACAAGCCCTGCTGATCACCCTCTGCTCCTCTTCCTCTGCATCCTCCCATAGGGCAGCTGTGCTCGAAGCTCCAGGTGAATACGAGCCCACAGGCTGCACTCTTCCCTGGCTTGAACAGCAAGGGCAGCACCAACAGCTGTGGGTGTCCTTGCTGCTCCAAACACCAGGGAGGATGTCTTTGTGATGGAGAAACAGGTCCATAGCAGTTGGTGCTCAAACAAAAGGTGTATTTGACACGGAGAGCTGTCATGACAAAGTGAGCACTTACAGAGATCACAAGGAATGGCTCAGCTTTTAGACAGTCATGGGAGTTTTTTAAAATTTGCAGCACTTTCACACAGCCCAATAAGCAGAGCACCATTTCCTCCATCTGCCCATCTCTCTCTGACTCTTCCCAGCATGTTCCTTAGCTCAAAATTTGTCAGGAGATCTTTATAGGGCAGCTGGGTGGCCAGCCTGCTATGCCAAGGGCATGTTGCACTGCCGGTTGCTGACTCATTTTCCATTCCTGCTTTCTTGTCCAGGAGAGAGGGGCAGGCAGGGGAGCTCTCAGCAGCTCCCTGTGGGTGATGGCACTGCCTGAACTCTCCCTTTCTGACCTGCTCCTCTGCCCCCTTGTTTTCCTCTTGGCACTGTACAGTGAGTTGGAGAAGGCTGGAGTGGCATGTAATGAAATAACGTTTTAATCATATAATGAACTTTACCAGGGCACAGAAGTGAGATTAACTCTTGAAGAGGTGTGAGCCACAGGGTCTAGTTGCTACTTACCCCAATCAAGCTTCTCTTGTGATTTTCAGCAAGATGTCATCCAAGTACTGTCTGCAAGAAGATTAATACAAGGTTGTGGAAGGGTGCTACTGATTCTTTAAATGAGTTGAAAGTCCATATATAACATTCAGACTGTTTCTGTGCAATGCAAAGGCAATTTATTTGATTTATACATATATGCAAACTACAGTAGTGGCACAGACTGCTAGCCTATGATTTAAATGTAACTACAGATTTTGTGCAGCTTATTTCTCTTTAAAAAATGTCTCTTCCCTATCCCCATAAATATTTTCCTACTTGGATCTGTTTCTCCCTGCTGTCAGTACACACCCAAAATGTACCTTTTTATCTTTTCTTTTTTTTTCCTTCTCTGTTTTCCAGTGGAGCTCTACATGCACTCTGGTCCTCTTCATGCTTAGCACATTTTTCTTCTTCCATTTTCTATATGCTATTAATTTTGTTGAGTGCCTTCTTGAACCCTCCTCAAGTACTTTCTCTTTGGTCTGAAACTACATAATTGCACGGTTTGTTTTGGAAAAATGTTTTCTGATTTCTTTTCACAGGTGCATTTTAGTACTGTTATTTTAGTATAGTCCATTGCATCCACCAAACAATGCAGCTGGTTTATTTTCAGGGCTGTCAATTCTCATTCTGTATTCAGGGCAAATTCTCATCCTGGAAATGTTTAGGGTGTTTTTTTCAGATCATGCAGGGTGCTTCTGTTATGAATATTGGGCTGAGATTCATCAGGTTCAGCATCCTCCTGCCCAATGCCTTCTTCCTGAGCAACCTGGATTCCCTCACATGCTTGAAATCTGAGCTGGCTCTGTCCTTTAACATTGTGCTCAGGGTTAATGCCCTCTATTATGCCAAGATAAACATTTTTCTTAGCATATATATACTCTACCTTCCATCTTAAAGGTTGTGTTAAACTGAGTGTGCTTGAGTCATAACCCCTCAAAATGGTTGCAAACATGCAAAGAGCCTGATTTTGAGGATTTGGGGATTTGGCATTTAGAGGCTGTGGGTTTGTGAGCACACACTGAGCCCCTTTATGCCCAGCTTGTGCTGTAACAGCCATGTGCTGAGTCCAGCCAGTGCCTCTCGGTGTCCTGGGCAGGAGCTGTGCTCAGCTTCTGCTCTGCTCAGCGTGGCTGGAGGGCAGCATCACACAATTTGTATTCCAGAGACAGCCTGGGTATTGACATTGATTCAATTGATATTAATGTCACTGGCCAAATCAGCTCACTTGTAGCTGACTGCAGAATGGCCAGACTGGTAATTAGAGTGGATCCATATGCCACTAGTTTTTATGTCACTGCTCTGGGGGGAATTTTCTTTTTCAGAAAGCAATGGTTGGCATAAGAAATACATTGGTGATTTCTTTTTAAACAGTATAACAAATAATGTTGCCCAACTTGAAAAGGGCTGCAATATATTCTCAACTTCTTTCTGTGTTACCCCAAGACCTCAATTCATGAGAATTTTCAAATTCATCACCATTATAATCTTTACTATTCTAACAATTAGGAATCCCAACTATGATCTGCCCTGATCCTCTAAAATATACTGTATTGATAACCATGACAACAACCAGCATGGGAGTAAGAAAGAAAACTGGCCCAGTATCTGCCTTAAGCCCACTTTGAGAGCCAGAAGATCCAAGTTTGCCCAGTTTCTCATTTACTGGATTTCACAGTCTCCCAAAGGGCTAAAGCTTTGATTAGTCCCTGCCATTTGATTTGAAAATTTGACAGATTATTGATTCATTATTCAAAAGCTTGTTTTAATTGAGGGCTGTTATGACAGTTGTGGTCAAACATTTCAGAATTAATCTATAATGGTGTCAGAGTTTCAGTCTCGCTGGAAGCAAGTCCAGGCAGAGGCAGACACAAATGTCCCTAATTAGTTAACCCAGTCTTCTCCACACATACAGCAGGGTCAAATCACTGAGCACACTTATTTTTATCCAGAGTTGCCTACCCTGATAACTGCAGCCATGGAGAAGAACAGAATGAAATATTGTAAAAGTAACATGAGGGTGAGAAAATCGAATGTAAAATTGATATGAGTTGTTTAGCTGAGATTTTTCATGAGAATAGCACAGAAAAGTTTTATGGTACTGCAGAAGCAATTACTAGCTTGCCAAAGAGGTTTCACAAGGGAGAAGGGCTCGGCTTTCTAAATACATTGGTTTTTTGTGTGGCTTTACTAGGAGTTGTGTTCCAAATGTAGAATGAAACTGCAGAACACCCATGCAGGAGTAAAGCCTACATCAATAGAACATAATTTGTAAAAACTGGGGAGAGATGCAAAGGGGAAATATCTTCAGGGGTTCTGGTGATCAGCACGTATTGTAAAGTCTCTTTTAATTTAGTGTTACTGTCATGGCAAAACACTTTTAGCAGGATTTCACCTGTGTGATTGCATGAGCACATACTGTAAAAGAGGGAGTGGGCAGGAGGGGAAGTGTGTCTCATTTACTGTAGCTTTTGTACTACCTCCAAGCTTTCTGGTTCTGACTAGCAGAGTCACCTCACCTTTGCTGGAAACTGAGCGTGTGTGTTTGCTTATAAGCAGTACAGTCACAGTCACAGTGGTCTGGCTTTAGATGAAGAGGTTTGAATTGCAGCAGCAGTGCACCAGTGGCAGCATAAAGCCTGGCACAGGATACAAAACAGGCTCCTCTAGCACACACACAGCTTGATTCTGCCTTGCTATGACTCCTTCCATTAGCAAAACATCTTCATTAAAATCAGTTCAGCAATGTCCACTCTGTACAGTAGTCACTGCAGATGTGGTTTGCAATTTGAAGTGTGTAACAGGGATCATTATGCAGACACGTCCAGTACTCCATATTTTATCTGTATTCCCAGCTTGTAGCTTGGGAAAACAGAGGAAAGCACTTAACATGCCCTGTGCTTCTTTTAATGCAGAGTAGCAGCTGGTAATAAAGTGAAGTTGTTTAACACAGCAGTATATTTGTGACTCTAGTCAATACTTTGAGTATTAAGGCTGAGATGCCTATTTTTAAACAGTGAGATGAAAAGAACTCAGGACTGTCTTGTTTGTGGCTGTGGGTTCTGGTCTCAGCTATCACTAAGCCCTAAATGGAATCAACACCTTAAATAAATGTTTCAGTTTGGCCTTCTCCTAGGAGCACCATTGCTAGGAGATGTGGAAGGACTTTGAAAGATCCTTGGAGACCTGCAGAATGGTTATATTGAAATAACTTCCATGTCCACAAAGTCCTGGTTTGTTCTCCTGTAAATGCCCTTGCACCCAACCTCTGCCAATGAGCCTGCTGTTAACAAACTTCAGCTAAAAAAGTGGGTTTTTTGCAATACTATAGTTTTAGCCCTTAAACCTGAACAGACTAGGACTCCATCAGATTTAGATGTTTATAGCACTTTAATGTCTTTCACTATTTCAAGTATTACTATTTTTGACTCAAAACTGTGGTCACTGGAAGAAACACTAATAACTTTGCTCTGGAACAACTTCACAAACTATTTGTTTAGGAAAAGCTGCTGCCAAGAGAGGAGGGGTAGTCCCAGCCCTTTTCCTGTTCAGTCTTTTGGCATCTTTTCTGCAACTGCCTGCAAGGTTGCCACTTAGTAAAATGCGGATGCTTATCCTCTCTGACAAGCATTGAATCATGTCACACAAAGTGTTGAAACACTGTCTGGCTTCCAGCTACTACAGTACAATTGTAGCATGGCCCAGATTTGAACTAAGAATAAAAGGCTCTCCAGAAATTGTTTCAAGTCATGATGTAGAGTTTTACAGAGCAGGCTTATAGGTGAATTGGTTACGTCTTTGTAAATATTTTGCTATCAGTTTAAGTGCCTATAAACATGCATATTAAAACAAGGTTTATTAAGGAGCTCCAATTGTCCTGCTCTGGAAATATGTAATTCCTGTTACTCTCGTTCCTCCTTAGGCCTTATCTGCTGGGGTGGAGGGACAGAGTAACTGCATGTGGCCAGGCTGTGAGTGCCATCAGGCAAAGCCACAGTTAACTTTGTAATGCTGTTTCAAGTTCGGGTAATCCACATTTTAAAAAAATCCCCGCACTCTTTGTCTGAACAATGGAGAACAAATGCTGCAGGCCATGAGTGGCACACAGCTTTCAGAGTGCTGCTCTTTGCTGTCCTGTGCAGCTGTGGGTGAAGATGCGCTCCCAGGACATGGCCATTGCCATGGCCACAGGCAACCAAAGCCAGAGAAAACCTCAATAGGGATATTTTCACAATTTGGGGAAAGCTGGAAGGACTTGTACTCCAGGCATTAGGATGGTCTCTAAATCAAGGATTTCTAACATTCATTGATGTTTATGAGGCCCAAAGAGCAGCTGTACATCAGTGATGCTAAATTCAGTGATGTTGGATCTCTCAGCCTGAGCCTCACCCCATGCACATGTGCCAATGTGTCCTTTTCCAGGGCAAGGAGCAGCACTTGGGCATTCTTGTATGACACGGGGGCTTTCCCTCCATGTCCATCCTGTAGGAGCAGTAATTCCAGGTGGGGTCCATGCAGGCAGCTGCCTTTGCACAGACCCTTCTGATCATTCCCTCTTGTCCCCCAGAGGGAATGTAACCCAGAGCTCGTGTTTGCTTTGTCAGGAGCACTATGGAGGGCTGAAGGGGCTCACCATGGCCTGGATCGGGGATGGCAACAACGTCCTGCAGTCCCTGATGGCGAGCGCCGCGAAGCTGGGGATGCACCTGCGGATTGCCACGCCCAGGGTGAGAGAAACCAGCGTGGAGGAGGGAAGGCAAACCTCACCCAAACTTCATCCAACACTCAGGCATGGGTCAAGGGCCCCAGCTGGGGTGTCTGCACCTATCCTGAGTGCCTGCTTTCAGAACCGAGGTGCAAAATCCTGATCCGGTTATTTGGGTGCAAAGCAGGAGCGATTCTACTGAGTCCAACATCAGAAGTGGGAAAACATGATAGGGAGTGTAACTCATGGAGGATCACAATTCCATTTGATAAAGCCTTACAAAGTCATCCAATGCACTCTCCCCATCAAAAAAAAAAAAAAAAAAAAAANATTGGTGGTGCAGCATTTTAGAATGTTACATTGTAATACAATATAAAATATTTTTAAAAATCAGTTTGGAACAAAAAAAATAAATGTTGTAATTGCATTTAATTCTGTAAATGTCAAAATACATTTTTCTTATGTTTTTAGAACATTTTCCACCATTTTATCTTGAAAATAAACTTTCAAAAACTCAAGTTTTACAGTTCTGAAAGATATTCTTCTTCCATGGCCAATGGCTCAATAAGCATTTTTCTAGCAATTCTTATTAATTAATGAAGATCTTATACACATTCCATGATGTCTCACCTCTCATCTCTTTTGTCAGGGCTTTGAACCAGACCTCAGGATAACTAAAATAACTGAACAGAACTCCAAAGAGGTAGGAGCCTAAGAAACAACATAGTAGAATATTTTGAATAGAGTTTATTCTCATTGTAAATTAAGTTGAAGTTCCTTGTCTTAGTGATCTCCCTTGTTTTATTCACATTAGTATGGTACCAAGTTACTTCTCACAACAGACCCTTTGGAAGCTGCAGACAGTGCCAATGTCTTAGTTACAGACACATGGATAAGCATGGGACAAGAAGAGGAGAAGCAAGAAAGACTAAAGGCCTTTCAAGGTTATCAGGTTACAATGCAGGTAAAAAACTGAGATTTTGGGTTTTATTTACATTTTTCCAGTTTGTATTTATAAGAATCAAAAGGAATGAAGCATGAGTTTGGGGGGTTTTGAGTGGGGCCATGGAAAAGCCACATTCAAACCTCCCTCCACCTTAAAAAACTCACAGAGATAACAATGTTTGAGTTATGTCATGCACTCCACATGGCTTGGCCTCTTTTAGGGCTTCCCAATGAGATCCAGCTCCAGAACATGTGCAGCAGTGGGGTTTTCACTCCCCTTCTAAAGTCAGAGTGACTTTTTGACTTTTGCGAAGTCAGCATTGAACTCTTACAGACTTGCATGGAGATATTCCCATCTTATTCACAGATGAGGAATTCTTTTGAAGTCTATGGAATTCTTCTGAGTTCATCATCCAAGTAGAGTTAATATAAAATTTGTTAACCTTTTTACTAGTTAAGAGTTTTACTAATGTCCTCACATATGTCTTTATTTTCTAAACTTTTTAATCTACAGACTGCAAAATCTGCTGCTTCCAACTGGACTTTTTTACACTGTTTACCCAGAAAACCTGAAGAAGTTGATGATGAAGTATTTTATTCTCCACGGTCATTGGTTTTCCAGGAGGCTGAAAACAGAAAATGGACAATTATGGTAAGGGAAAAAAAGAAAAAGACAACAGTATTTGGAGGTTAGGGTCAATTCTGTTCTGCCTCGCTAACAGGTTTGAATTCCACCTGGTTCCACAATACATAGTGAATGTTAAAACATATGTTTCAAATTTACCCCAGAGTACATCACAGTTTTGACTATAGGCAATATTATAACACAAATACTTCTGGGCACAAATGTGATCTATTTTGTTGATAATCTGCTGTTGCTTGACCCAGGTTTTATCACTAAGTGAAATCTACAATATAAACTGTCTTTTTTTTTTTCTTTTTGTAATTAAATCACTGGATTTACTCTAATGATTCACTCAACTTCTCAATTAAAACATGTTAAACACTGAGGTCCCAGGGTCTAGTCTCAGAAAATAGTTTCCCAAACACTTAAATCCAGTTATTTTCTCTCAGGAAAAGCTGCTGCTGAAACCAATGGGAACTTTCCCTGAGAAAATGCTGGAAGAGCAAAGATTTGAAAGATCCTGAATAGTTATGGTGTGGGTAACACTGTGTGACCCATGGGAACCATAAGAGGACACTTGGCATTTAACACAAACCTTAACTGCCCTCTAGCATTCCTAGAATTTCAAAAATTACTACTGGACCTCAGTAGCCTATTATTTATTTTTGGCTTTAGATCCACCGAGTTGAAAAAGCTGAAAGTTGAAAAAACTTTCACTGGTGCAAAGAAAAACAGAGATGACATTGTCATAGTTCTGAGATGAAGTCTAGATGTGCTCCAAATTAATAAATAAGGGGTTGAGTGTCGTGTTTGCTAAAACCTCAGACATTGGACATAGCCAAGCTGCTAACAAATTTGTGTTAAATACATCGTTTTATTCTTAAAATTCAACAAAATTCTCAGATTTTTAGTTTTAATTTTGCAATGTTTCTAATTGCCCTAAATATTATTTTTTTTAAAGAAAATAAGCCCTTTACTTTGGGTTCCAGATTTTTTGGGGGGCTGGGGGGAAAGGAAAATGCCATATTTCTGTTTTATCAACCTATACAAACAATGACTGTATGGGTCTTGTTTATGTAGTATTTTCTACCACTTTCAGCACAGAGAGCAAATATTCTGAAGAGCAGATTATTTGCTCAGCTGTAGGTCCAGCTGTAGGGCTGAGCTCAACCACGAACGGGCAGCACTGAGGGGCTGCACAGCTGGAATTCAGCCACCTCTGTGTGCTGGGGTGACCCTGGCACACTGGGCACTGATGAGGGGAAGAGAAGGACAGGCAGCAAGATCACAGCCCCTGGAGAAACCTCACAAACCCAGCGCTGGGCCAAAATAACCATGTGCAGTCAGATCCTGCTGTGAAATCGCAGCAGTGTGAACCAGGTAAAGCCTTGCCAAGCCAGCGTGGGGTTTGTTGTGGGCACAGGGGTGGGAGGGACAGCAGCACCACATTTATTTAGCTGACAGTCCCATCACTCCCATGTCACAGCTCTGCCTAGGGCTGGGCAGGCAGGGCAGGAGGGGGAGATGGCACACTCTTAACCTCAGTGAGGATTTGCTATGTTTCACTACAGAAAATACAGCCAAACTGGGATGAATTTCAGAGTCCTTATTCTGCCATGGCTCTCACTGATGCTGAAATACCCATGTGATGTCTGGGTACCTACAGCATCTCCTAGAAGCAGCTGAGACTACATCACAACATGCCAGAAAGGCCTCAGCATTTGATCTAAATGCTTGTGTGAATTGCTCCTAAGCTGTCCATTAATATATTTTGTCCACACTGAGAAAATCTATCAGCTACAATATAGAACATCCTAACTGATTTTCAGCTCTTGCCTGATTCATCATCAGAAATTCTAGCAAATAAATCTAAGTGTGCCGTTTTTGTCAGGATAATAACTTTCAACACAAAGCTTCAGAGCTGGAAAATATTTCCCCCTTATTTATTTTTATAGAGTTCTGTTTCCAATGTGATTGGATTTTTTCTTCTCTTCCTCCTCTAGGCTGTCATGGTTTCCCTGCTGACTGATTACTCACCACAGCTACAAAAACCCACATTTTAATGCTTGGATTCCTGCCAGGAGAAAAATATTCCTCATCAGCAGAATATTCTGGTCCACAAACACATAGATCTTCTTCAGAAGGCACCATGGCAATGAGTGATTTTTTAATAAAACCACATAGTTAACTGTATAATATTGCATTACACTCGTGAAAATGTTCAAGACCATAAACACCATAGCAGAAACTGCTTTTCATCTGGATGCTCCAAGCTGTCCCTCCTTTTTAGGGACCAGCATCATGGGAAACATTCCAAGGTTGTACCTTAATGGTTGTGTCTACCAGCAGCACAGGCATGGTATAATTGACAGGTGGGACTGGTGGGGCTTGATATTGATGCCTAAAGATTTTTAGCTTTTTCATATATTTGTAGTTTTGTAGATTTTTAATATGTAGTTGTGCATTTTCTAGTGCTTTCCCTGTCGTCTCTCATGTTTTAGAACAATAAGCTAATCCTTTCTAACACATTCTTGGAATTCTGTTTAGTCTTATTCTCAAGAAGGGGATTTCTAACAAGGACACCTTGTTTTTCACCAGAATTTTAGAGACATAACAACATACAGGACAAACAATCCCCTGGAGCAGCTCCAGAGGGGCAGACCCATGGGTGGGTGACTGGGGCAACTGATCTCTGATTGGATGTGCTGCTAGATATACTAATAAATTAACTTTATAAAAATTCTAGAAATCCTATATCATGCAGGAGCAGAGCTGTCTTTATGCACATGAAAACTTCCATTAAAGAATTTTTATCTTACCACTCTCAACATTGTTTGGAAAGTTTTGTCTTTTGATTCCAGGCAGCAATATGAGAGACATAAACCTGTCCCTTACATTGCTGATCTAGGGAAGTGTGTGTGGAGAAGCAGTTCCTGGGCATCCTGGCTCCTGTGTCTGTTCTGCAGCCAACCTCCAAATCCCACTCCTGTCTGACACCAGAAATACAGAGACCTTGAGAGCATTATCCTCCTCCATGACATTCCTGTGGGCTGGCACAGGGGGATTTGCTGTGGAACTGGAATGGAGCCACTTCCATGGAACTGGATGCAGCAAAGACAGATAGCCAGAAGGAACTGGTTCATTATGTGCTTATCTCTCCTAGACCTCCATTCTTCAAAAACAATTTTGTGTAAAGAAGTGAATATTCTTTTCTTTTGAAGGACACATATGATGAAACTTACAGTTTCTTTGCAAAAATTTCTGCATTTTGCCTTGCACTGTAACACAGCATACACTTCAGCTAACCCTTCTCAGTAGTAAACAAATACATGACATTTGTAGTTTTTGTGATATCTGGATATGTGCATTTCAAATTTTGGGTAAAGCTTTGAGTTAACTATTAACAAACACTTCCTTTGTTGTTTCTAAATAGTCTCAATTTTTTCCCACTGTAATACTGGGACAATGTCTGCAATATTTTAAAAACTCTGCAAATGGGTTTCCATTTTCTGACCAGCTGCAAAACATTATTCAGTTCCTTTCCAAATTGGAGTTCACTGCAGGGCCACACATCACTGAAATGAAAATGAAGATACTTTTTTTTCCTATGTATCTATTTACAATAGATTTTTTGGTTTTGCAGGCATTTGTGTGTGTCTTGTTAAGATTAACATTTTCCTTTACAACATTACAAGGGTTTAAATAATTCAGTGAACATTTACACTTGAGCAGAGATATAGCTGCATCAATGATGTAGGAATAGGGTATGTGCTAGAAATCAATGTTTTACTTCCCAGTTCAGCTTGTGGAGGGAAATGCATGGAATACAGTATATTTCTGGTTGCAGTAAGTCTTGTTTTTTGCATTAGGTTCCAGTTCAACAAGGTATGTAGAAGTATGATTGGTCCTCTTGGACCTGGTGAGCTGTTTGCGTGCTCAGAATTGTAGATGTCTTTATTGACCTGATTTTAGTGCTGCCTGAGAGTAAGACATCTCACTTTGCTAGTCCTTTCATAAAAAAAAACACCTTAATATCAGTTTTATGGTGTTGCTCAATGTACTGTCAGCGAAGTCACTCACATTTATAATACCAAAGCTATGTTGTTAAATGTTTCATGGTGGACAGTTTAACAGTCCTGCTTCTCTTTTGGTTCTGATTAGAGCTAATGTGCATCTTGGTTATTGCTGACCCTTTTTGTACTCAGGAATCTGAGCAGGATGCCACACAGCTGAATCCCCTTGACATTTTTATAGCACATGCATAGAGCTGCTGCATAACATGTGAGTAAGAGGCTCCAGCATTTCCAGGATGGTAATTTCACCTCATTCTATTCCTCTGATAACATACACAGCAGAGGATGACAGTCCCTGCTCTTGCACAACTGCTCACACCATGAGCTGTTCTGGTGCTCTATAGTAATACTGGGTGGACTTTGCATGTCCTGAGCACTGGATTCCACTGTGTGGAATCACTGAACCTCCTGCACCCTCCTGCATGTGCAATCTCCAGCCTGTGTGCTGGGACACAAAAACATCCCAAAAGGCAGATTTATGGAATGTGTGTGGACTGCACAGTGCTCATCTGACATTTCCTAGAGGCATTGGATCGCTACCAAATAGACTTTCTGCCTGTGGACCCTGAAATATGGTGCCCTGAAGGGTTTCTGTTGTGCCTGTAGGGACTTTCACAGCCTTGACATACAGCAGAGCAGCACTGCAAGGATTAAAACACTTGGGCAGGTTCAGCATGCTGGGATTGCTGGGTGTAGCTGTGGTAGTAGTGTGCAAGGCAGCATTATGATGCCACCCAGACTTCTCATGAATTCGTTACTTGAATTTACTAGTGATGACTGCAAATGCGATGAATAAGGGAAACAGCAATAATGTAGGGAGGTTTTCTATGGGGGAAAACAGTTTATCAGCATTCAAAGGGCTTAAACCAGAGGCATAACAGGTAGCAGTCACTAGCGGCTTACCGTGTTTTTCATTACATTTATTATGCTTTAATCAGTAGGAGAGCTGTTTTCATTGCTGAGTGTACTTGAAGGACAGGGTATTGTTTTCTCTGTGTTTTTACAGAGATGCTCCTGCCTGGCTCCTGATAACCTAGACCTTTCTTTCCACAAAGGTCCTGCTCTTCTGTTTGACCCAGAGAACAGCCCTGGGTCAGTTCAGCTCTATCAAGTCTTGCCCACATCTAACTCATTCAACAACCCCCCGATCCAATATCTCACCCCACACATCTGCACATGGCTGTGCTCTGGCCCCTCTCCAGGACCATGCACTGGTGGGGGAAGCTGCCAGCTTAATCCATCTCCTGCTCAGAGGCACAAAGGGTGGACTGACCCCCCCGTCCTGTTCCTCTCCCCTGCAGGGCTGGTTGTGTGCTCCTGCTTGGACAGGCACATCCAGACCTCACACACAGGCAGGCACTGAGGCTGTGCTGTGTCCCAAGAGGGAATATTCTTGCAGACTTTGGTGCCCAGATGCAGATGCAGTTAGTACTAAATCTGGCTCCGATCCCAGCTGAGGCCATGGGGGACCAGAGGGGCCCAGAGGTGCCTTTAATGTTATTTTAGACAGCTGAGAGTCTTGAAGACTGCACAAATCCAGCAGATGTGACACAGGACTGATGGGGCATGGAGGGCACAAACTGGTGGCCAGCAAGGACATCCTACAGCACCTCAGATGGCCCCAAATCCAGTGCTTTGGCAACCACTCCCTCACTACATTCATGGCCACTAGAGGATTGCTCCTATTCTATGCCTAGAAAGAAAAGTGCAGCATTGATTATTAGCAGCTCACAGACTCTGTAAATTCTTGCTCTGCAGTGCATTTACAGCAGTGGGGGGATTCTTTATCCGTGCATGATCTTCCAAAAGTGATCTAACATTAACTAGAGATGTAGGGGCAGAAAGCTTCTTTCTAATTTTCTCAAGGAGGAAGAATGGCATTTTCTCCTGTGTTCTACAAGTAAGAGAGCAAGTAAGCACAGCAGGTAAGAGACCTGCAGAAAGAATTTGCAAATGATTACTGGAACTCAGGAAGGACTGAGTGGGGAGCCTGGACAACCAGGAGAGAACAAAGTAAAGATTCTCATACAGAATGAAATATTTAATTTGAGCCAGCTTACATCAGGAGTGACACCACGTACAGCAGATTTACTCGTTGTCTGGTAGTGGAAGCAGTCGCCTGTGAAAGTCTGAGCTGCTGAAAGGGAAATACAGGAAAAACTAAATAGCAAGGAAGCACCAAGGCTTGGTTGCCTGAAGTCCTCTAGAATTCCTGAATTAATGTTTGCCTCTCATAAAACAGGGCTGTAAGTGATTCATAATTATCTTGCTGCCTTTCAAATTTTGTGAGAGAAGGAACAAGAGCTGCACAAAAGTCTGAGCAATGCACTGAATTGATCATTCAGTCTGGGGAAAGATTTCATGGCTGAGCTGAGATATATTGAGTTTAGTTTTGTTTTCCAGGAATGTGTAATATTGGTGGAAAGTCTGAAAAACAGATTTCACACAAAGGGAGAAGTTTCTTCTTTCTTCTTGTCTCCCTTTTCTCGTGTAATCACTTGGTTAATGTATTGAGAAAATAAACAGTGCTTTTTTGATTGTTTTGCCATGGCTATTTAACCAGCTGCCTTTCAAATGCAGAGCCCAGAATTTCTGGGTCTTGCCCAAGGTTATGTGTACAGAGACACTTCATAAGCCACAATCAACATTTAATTCAGCCCAGCATTTGCTCTCATGACTAACGGGATACAGCTATTTGCAAGGTTATTTGATTCTTACACAATCTTGTTACCAGCTTTTTGAAGAAATCCCAAACCTTTGTGGCCTCTGTTAAGGCTGATGATCCCTTCCATGTGTATGTGTATAGAGGAGTTTTCTCTTGGGGCAGGAAATCTGAGGTGCCTCCATTCAGACAACAGATCCTTCACAGCCACAGCCAAAGCATTCCCTGCCCTTGCCAAATCCCTTGGAAAGTTCCTTGTGGTCTGCATTATATGCTAGAGGATTAATGAATGCTGTTGCTCTTTAATGGGCCCATTTTCAGGGGATTGGCACTCATGCAAAGTAGGCTCCAACACAAGCATAATATATCTAGAAAGAGGGACAAGCACCAAGATCCTCAATCTTTGCTGATCAAAGTTTACTTAGTCGAGCCAAGAGTTAATTTCAGCTGTAAGGAACAGCAGTGATAGCTGGAGAAGAGCTGAAGAGTTGGCAGGGCAAATGCAGGTCATGCTTAGTGATTTAAGTGCAAAATAATATTAATTGAAGGGAGAAAGCTAAACTACCCACATAGGTTATAGAATCACAGAGCCACAGAATGGTTTGGATTGGAAGGGACCTCAAAGATCCTCTGGTTCCAACCATCCTGCCTCAGGCAGGGACACCTAGGCCAGGCTCCTCAAAGCCTGATCCAACCTGGCCTTGGACTCTCCCTGGGATGGGGCACCCACAAGGTCCCTGGACAGCCTGTTCCAGTGCCCCACCACCCCTGAAGTTATGAGACTTCCCAGTCCCTCTCCAGCTCACAGTCAGCAAGACCAAAGCCCCTGCCTGACTTCTGCCACCCACCCCCTGTGAGTGAGGTCAGTGCTCTCCCTGGTCCCTCTCCTGGCCAGTTTGGACTCTGGAGGAGGCTCCGGGGCTCCCTTACTGCTCTCATGGCCAATTCCCTGCTGGTGGGAGTGTGGGGTGGGAGCCCTGAGAGGTGGGGACCCCCCTGTGCCCCCAGGTTTGGCCCATGTGCCCCACAGCCCCTCTGCAGCCCCAGTTAGGACACCTCTCTGAAGGTAAAGACCAGGCTGATGACAGCAGTGCCAACTCAGTGGTGTTAAAACACAACCCAAATTCTGTTTGCAGCCCGAAATGGAGGCCAACATTCCCATCCTGTTCCCAGTGCTGTGCCCAGGTGAGCCTGGCTTGGGTGTCCCTGTGCCAAAAGGTTGTGTTTGCCAGACTGCCAGCCACAAACACCTGGGTTCTGTGCCACACACAGCGCTCGTGGCTGGCTGTGGTCCTTTGGGTAACAGGGAAAGAAAACCTCGAGCACCTGAAATAAGAAACACTGTCATGCACACACAGAAATAGTGCCCTGCTGAGCCCAAGTACAGGCAGCTGCACACAGTCCTTGGCTCAGGATAGAAATGAGGGTGTCAGAGTGCTCTCCTGGCTTGTCCCCAATGGCAGGGCAGCCTGCTGTGCTCTCTGCTGGTGTAAGGATGGGCTTTGCACTGCTCTGGCTGCCCAAAAGGCTCTCCTGCATGTCTGGGGTGTGCTCTCCCCATGGATGGGCTGCAGTCACAGCAGAGCCCTTGGGTTTTCTGCAAAGCACTGTCCCAGGGATGGGTAATCACATCCTGTGACCTCCTGCCCCAGAAGCCCCTGCCCTGTGCCGTGGGGCTGAACACCACCCCAGGGCAGCCTCAGTGGGGCAGGTTTGTCCCTGGCCTGCAGCCCCAGGAATGGAGCTCCACACATGGTGCACTGCTCTTGTCCTGGGGCAGACTGAAATGTTTGTAATTGATAGCACTTTAAATATATCTGCTTACTTTGGGAATTCAACTAATTGAAAAGAAATGTCTGCCAGCACCACAGGATCTCTGCATGATTCACCAGCAGGCTTGCAAGACCCACTCCACAGCTCAGATTTCTGACTTCAGTCCCAGAGCAGTTTTGGGGGATTCCTGAGGACAGGGTGCTGGGGGGGAATGGCACAAACACCTCTCCAGGGCATTTCCCTTGTGGCAGAGCAGCCCTGTGGGCTCCTCTGGGGCACTGCCACCTGTGACAGGACACAGCCACCTCTGAAGGGAGCAGAGCCAGGATGTCTAAAACACTTTAAACTCACACTGACTTCAAGCAATAAAATGTTTTAATCCCGATCCAACAATTACACAACACCTCATGTGGTGATCTATATACATGCCTTATAGGCCTATAATCCTATAATGGAGAGCTATTGATAATATGGTCTACAGAGAAAGAAGAGAGAGCTCTCAGATCCCCCTGTCTTAATCCCCTGTGCTGTGACACAGCTGGGTCTTTCTTAACTCCATTTGTAACCTTGAATTTCCTGTGTTTTGTGTAATTTCAATGCCCCATGTTTTTCTTTAAATTTCTCACATATTCTTGTAATGGGAGGAACTTTTAAAATTGTAGCCAAATAACTTGATTTTGAGAAGCACTGTGGAGGAGATAGGGGAAATGTGTATAATTTGTCTCCTACCAGCTTTATGAATCTTTCTCCTTTAGGACAGGTAACAATTCCATCCAGAAATAATTCCATTAGACATGAAATATCAGAGCTGTGAATCACTGGGCATCACAGAGCATCTTCCCAGCAGGAGAGAATCCAAAAACTGCACCAGAGAGAGAAGTTTAATTCTTATTGTAACACTAGGGAGGACAATGCAATCAAAAACAGTTATAGGAAGTTGCAGTACAGCAGAACTATCTATTTTACTAGTTGTCTTCCTGGGAAAAGGAAAGCAGGAGATTATAGTTATTCTCCCAGCAATACTGTTGATTTGCTCAGAGTAGTAACTAGGATTCACAAGACTGCAATTAAGGACTCAGGAAAGCTTGTTAAATAAATTCCTCTGAAAGGCTACTGTAGTGACTATGCACAAATTGCTTCTAGGTGTCCATATAGCAGGAATAAGTGGGTCTGCCAAGGAAAAGCTTTTCTGATGTTCTGAGAGGGCAGTACGTCCAACCTGTGTTAGAGGTTTTCTAAAGGCAGGATGGATCCTGAATTGTGGGGACAGTCAGTTGTTGCCACTTGGAGGGGTTTAGCTCCGACTGCAGGAAAAAGTCACCAATTCCTTGTTCTTGTCCCTGCAGCTTGACAGAACTTCCCTGTTTCACTGTGGGTGATGATGGGAGCCTCCCTCCCACAGAGGTGGCCCTCTGAGATTGTAATAATTAAGCAGGGCAGTTGTTTCACCTGTAACTTTTAGGATTTGCCCCATTCTGCAAAGGGACAAAGCTGTTCCCCAGGGCTCACTGCTGATGCTCAGGGCCACAGTGCATTGTCCTGCTCTTCCCCATTGCTGAGGTGGACAGAAGAAGGATCACAAGCACGTCTGCTCTGAACACTGTATATTGCAAGTAACAGTAATCAGGGTCCTGCTGACTTGTGAGGTTAATTTATAGACATGGCACCCAACCTTTGGGAGAAATAAATTCACAGAAATTGCATGGACCTTAAGCACTCAGTATCTCTGAAAGCAAGCTCACACTGCCTGTCTCAAGATTACTGCTGCACTGAGAAACAGGTGTCAAAGGCTATTACACAAAACATAAAGGAGTCCTTGCAGGTTGTTAGCTAAGCAGCTAAAAAGGCAATCTGCAGGGTATTTGCCCTACATGGCTTAACTGGATTAGCCTCTACATCCTAAGTGTCTGGACTGTCTCCAAAGGAGGTAGCAAGTGCCTTTCCTTGCAGCAGCCCTCTTTGCCAACCAGTTGTTGGAGAGCCATTGCCCACAGATTTCCTGGTTGTCTGATACCATGATGAAGATGGAGAATTCGTATTACAGAATTTGTATTGCAGAAGCAAATACAGGACATATTTAAGCAAATGCTTAAGCAGGAGAACACTCTTTGCAGCAAAACTTCTGCAAAAACTGGGGGCAATTTTTCCAGCTCCAATTGGGACAGCATTAAAACACTTTGCCAAGCCAGTTTTTCACAGTAGAGTTCAGGTTTTTTCAGGAAATTTTACTTGTCTTTGAGTTTTTTTCCACAGACTACTGAAGAGAATATGTGTCCCTTTAACCCAGGTGTTTACCTGGTGAGGGGACAGAGACTCAAGTGCCTACCAGCTTTGGGGATCCTCCTATCCCACGCCTCTGACTCCTGTAAACCTGGGCTCATGGTCTGAGCACTGTGGAGACACCTCCAGTGTTTGGTACCGAGGTGCTTTGCAGCTGACTGTCCTGCAGCCAGCACCTTCATTCTGTTTTTCAGAGACTTTCAGAACTGTCAGAATTATCGAATTCATCTGCCCATTCCCTTCTCTCAGTCTTAGAATTCCCAATGCATCTCCCAACTTACCAGGACCTAGGAATGTGAGACAGTGAGGAACAAAGGCCTGAAATGAGAAAATTTTGTTACAAAAAGACACCCCCACTCTTAAATAATGAATGCCATGTGATGCTCCATTTATGTCATATATTGTCTGTAAACACAAAAATAAGAGCAAAGCAATCCTACATTTGTCAGAGAGGAAAAATTCTGGAACAGAATGAGAGCTGCCAGAGATGTCTGGATCTACAGAGAAATGCCTGCACAGTAAAGAGGTAGATGTCTAGTGTGGCAGAAGACCTTGCTGAAATCATTTATGATGTATTTTCTGCATCTGCCTTGAACTGTCAGGAGGCCTTCAATGTGCCCTTCATAATTTCCCATTCTTTTTCTTCTTAACCTTCAGTTCCTGCATCCCCAATGGCATTGTGATCTCATGTGAAATACAAGGGGAATGCCCTTCTGGTCTCTGAATGCCATTTTGCATTAAACTGGGTGCTGGCCATCAGCAAGTGAGATGAGCCACTCCAAACATTGATTTAAACATTCCTGTGCACTAATCCACATGAAGTCATAAGCAGAGTGATTTATCATGTGTGTGCGTAAGTGTAAGGAAAAAAAAAAAAAGGACAGTCTTGAGAACTGTGTTGAGGTGATCTATGTCCTGGCTAGTAATGTGTTAAGTTGGTAAAGGCTGGGCAAAAATAAATAAGGGGAATGATTCACTGAGTCTCACCTTCCTTCTTCCAAATAAATCACAAAGGCTGGCTGTGCCTCCCTGGAGATTCTTATTTTTTCTGCTCTTCCCCCAGCCACAATGAAAGGGGCTTTTCTTCCGCTTGAACTGACCTTTGGCAAACATTTCCCTTCCAATTAATATCTGAAATGTCCTTGTGGACTGCTGTTTCTGGAGACAGCAGGGAGATGGCTCTGAAGCCACTCACACAAGAGTCAGGGCAGAGAATAATTACCTGAATTCATAAGGTTAATTCCAGTCTAGACAAAGGCAGAGAGGAGTTAACTAGAGGTCTTATTTGGAGAACAATATGTTTGTTTTTGTGGACTCTCTGGTCTCCCTGTGTTGGCTGCTATCTATATACTGTGGTTATTTCTCTTATGGACTGTTGAGCAATTACTGTGTCTGAGCACTGGGCTCACTGTCCTTGTGTCATTATCAGTTTTATAGCCCAGTGTGAGCCTCCCAGGAATGAGGCTTTGACTGGGGCTTGACCTGGTTCACTGGACTAAAAGGAAAGACAGCAGGCTGGGCGTAGGTGTTTGGGACCGGGGAGGTTGTTGCCTGACTAAACTAAAGAAGTTTTATTAAAAACATTCATCAAAATCTTGCTGCATGCAAACTTAAAGCATAGGGTGACTTAATATACAGTCTCATTAAAAAGGACCAGGATAACTAGAAGAGATAAAAGAAAAACATCAGATGAATGACTGCAGGAAATTCAAAGGTTACACCGAACATTTTCTTGTACAGACCAAGTTCTCTGGATTTTGCAAGTTCTTGCTAAGGGGACAATATTGTAGGCAAATTACTGGCTGGAGACTGGCTATGTGATGTGCTGTGAAACACTTGGGTTTTCATGGTACAATTATCTGTGTTTCATGGTACGATTATTTGTGTTTCATGGCACTGCCATGCCAAGCCAGTGGTGTTAACAGTGGTGTCACTGTCAGGACGGATGAAGAACATGATGTAAGGTAGACCAGTGAAAAGAGGTAAGATCCTTCAGGACAAGGTTTTTGCCACACAACTAAAATTCTCTCACGTGTTCTTGGCAAGGGTAGGTGAAATAGGATGAACAGTGCTCGTGCATTTTTTGGTGAGTGGCACATACACCATTGTGTCATCTCTTCTTTCTCAGCTAGTCCAAATCTTTAGGTCCTAATCCTCCTTACTGGCTTTGGTGACAGTAGCTTTATGCCCTTGCTGAACCTTTTCCATATGTGACTTTGTCAGTTCGGTCCCTCTCAAGAGCTCTTTTTACTTCTCTGTTTATTCCTTTAATGCTTCTCATCAATGGCTTCCTCTGTTCTTGCTTCCTTTGAAACAAGAATCCCACAGTACATTGCTCATCCTCTCTGCATTCCAGCTACATGCTCTTATGAGCTTGTAAGAGCCATTCATTAACCTGGAAATCATATTTCCAGGCTAAAACATCAACATGCTTTGCATCTTCCTTCCCTTTCCTTAGTCATCACCATTCTTCTTGACCTCAGAAGTCTCTCACTGACCACTCTCCCTGTCTTTCAGGTCCACTGTAAAATGAATTTCCACAGCCTGAGTTTCTTGCTGTGCCCAACATGGTATTTGTAATAGTCCACTGTGAGGGGAATTTCTGAATCCTTTCCCTCTTGGCTTTCCTAGCATGAAAACCATTAAATCTAATGCATGTGCACTGATAAAGCAATTTCCTCCCCTGCTCTATCCCTTTATGCTTCTGCCTTCCTTATAAATACATCAAGCACAAATACTCTCTTTTCCCGTTCCAGACTTCTGTCCATTTATTTACTTTGATGCCCTGTTGATTTCCATCCTCTGCAATGCCAGCAATCCCAGCCCCATTTGCCTGGATATCCAGTTTCCCACTGAGTGCACACATGCTTTCCTCATGGTGGAAGGGGGGGGCCCTTCTGATACCAGTCTTTAAAATCCGCATTTTGCAGGCATTTTCATTGTGCTGCCTACACAGCAGTGCCAATTAGGCATGATGGTACAGGCGGCCAAGGAGATGAAAAGGCCTATTCTGGGTGGTGTTTTGCCCCCACATTTACATGTGTGTGGCTGAGCTATTCATAGGCATGACGTGATCTCTGTAAATGGGACCCGAGTATGTGAGGAGGAGGCAGTGTGAAGGGCTGGCCTGTCACTGGGGTTTTGATGCCAGCTCTGTCACTGCTTTGGCACGCTCTGACGAGTCACCTGCTCGTGCCTCTGTTTCCCCACCTTTGAAACAGGGATAATTTTGCTTACCCTGTTTTCCAAGTTCTTTGAGACTGAGTGGTAAAATATGCAATGCAATAACCATGCTCTGTTGTTTTTCCTGTCCCACTCTTTCTCATTATGTGTCACTCCAACTGGTTTCATCTGTGGCTAAATTAGTCCGTGGGCATCTGAAGGAATCCTACATTTTTCATTTTTCACAGCATGATGGCAGAGGAGTTGCAGTGCTCTCTAACTTGCAGGTACTAATGCAGCACAAATAAAAATTATAATAAAAGCACCTCTCCTGGACAGTGCTACAAAAGGGAATGCTAAGTGTCTGCACTCAATAATGGGGATCTAAAGTGACTTCTTGTGACATTTTATAGTCGGACATTGCCTGAAAAAGATCCCATATGGGATGTAAATTGCATGTGTTGCTGCCATATGCTTGGGGAAGCAAGATCTGTTTGTTCTGAGAAGAGAGGAGCCTGCTGAATTCAAACCAGAAGTCAGGTACACATCGTGTTCATCCAGCTTGTGTTAGGCTGTAGCAGTTCTTTATTCTTTTTCTTTTGAGTGCTGCACAGAGGTCAGTTTGGTGAGGCTGAGCTTCTGTCACAGGGAATTTGTTTATTGTTTGTGAAGGGGTGTATCGTATCCTGGTTGTAAACTGTATTTTCACTCCTAGGGGAAAAAAACCCATTTGAGCTCCCCCATATAACATAGGAAGCCAAACTCAGGCAAAAGCCTGACTCAATGAATTTCCTGACTTCATGAGTGCTCCAATCACTTACACGAGGGCTGAATGTGGCCTGTGATGCACATTAGGACACTGGATTGCTATTTGAAAACTAGAAGTTTCTCTTTAATCTTTTCAAGATTCTTATGTTGCAGGAAAGATAGGTAGAATAGGTAGGGAATGTTGTCTGAATTTTCTCTATCCTCTCTTTCTGTGTTCTGACCAATTATAATGTTCTAGAGATTCTTGTTTCTTCTTTGAGACCTGTAATAGTTTTATGGCTATGCATGAACACAGGAAATAATAACTTGGAAGACACAGAAACTGCCAGACTGAACACACCCATTAGATGCTGATCTTTACCTGTTCCTTGCTGTAATTCTAAAAACAAGGCAATTTTTGATTAAGGAATTATATTTTGAAAGGCATAGCAGAATGGTTGAGGTCCTTAACAGTATCTGTGATTTTCTAACAGCACATTTCTCACTTCCATTTTTTAAAATTTGGCTCTGACACTCAAGAATCTTGAAGCAGAAGCAGCACGAACCAGAGAGTATATTCTCCCTTAGGAAAAAAATCCAGGCTGTTAGATTTTTTTTTTTTTTTTTTTTTTTACAAGATCCATGTATTAGATACCAAGAAAATGGTTTTGCTTCCAAAACAGCCATTGCATAGGTGTCACCTGAGGTTAGGGGGATTGCAGCCACTCAGCAGCTGCATCAAACAAGATGCTGCAGGGCAGGTGCTGCAGCTTCTCACCTAACTCCAGACCCCTGTGCTGCCTGCAAAGGCTGACCTGGAACAGAGACAAGACAGAGCAAAAGGAATAAAATAGGTATTTATTGAAAGGATACATTTGGGCAGTGCAAGAGCCTGGCCAGGATTACATCCAAATCAAATCCAAGTTTTTATACTTTTATGAGTTTTGGTTCATCTACGTATTGGGGTGAATTATACAACCACAGCCCCTTTTCCCTTGCTGTTGTTTATGGGTTTTGGGTACCAGTTGTCCTTGATTCTTTAGCTAGAAAGGAATTGTTTTGTTTAACTACCCTATGAAAAGAACTTACTAACCCCTAATATGAAGTTTCAGAGTTACACACTAAGCAGCAGAGATTCTGAAAAATATAAAAGCTGAAACCCAAGGCATCACCTGCACTGCTGATAGCTGGGCATGGCTGTGCCACGTTGGCTCCCCGTTATGCTGGGGCAGGAACAAGAATTTCTGAGAGATGCATTTTGTCCTGCTGTGAACATCCAAGGCAGTCCAACAGGTAAATATCTTAAGCCCAGTAACTGCTTTCTCCGGGTGTAAGCAGAGGATTTGTGACCAGCCCACACATGGACATCTCCAGTGAGAGACTTTCCTCTCAAGCTGTTTCAATTTGGTCTCCAGAAGTTAATGGCTGCTTTGAAAACGTGCAAATCGCTTTCCCTGGGGTCACAAAGTAAGGCTGTACCACATCCCTGGTGAAGCCTCAGGTGACTCATTCCTACACTGGTCACATCCCAGTCTCTGCCTCTCTCTGCCTGTCCCCATCTCCTTCTCATTTCTCATTTTTTGATAATGTGTCCAAATGAACACTCTCACTCTGAACGTTTGAAAAAGCTACTCACTGCCTTTCATTTACATGCTGATAAAAGTCATAAGCCATTAGTCATATATCATCCATGTTTCCACCTTCCTGCAGGGATTTAAGTCAGTCTCCCAGGAAGAAATTTTAGGCAGTTTACCCACCCCTAGGCAAGGGCAAAGCTTCTCTCCACATTCTTTAAACCACAAATGGACTGCCAACAGAGAGCATCACACTCACTGAGCCATTTAAGAGAGAAAAAAAGAAAAAGAAAGACAAGACTGTGAAAAAAGTCCCTGGAAAAGGAAAAGAGGAAAAAATGAAAGGAAAAACTAAAAGGAAAAAATAAGTAAATAAGAAAATAAACAATAATAGATAATAAGTAACAGTAAATAAGAAAAGGAAAAGCAACTAAAGTGAGTTAAAAAGAAGTTTTCCAGGTAGACTACTGAATGAAGCTTTTGTGGCACTTGGATGCTGTGGTACAGAGCAGAGAGCTCAGGCCATGCTGTGTTCTGCACCCCTTCGGTCTCATTTCTGTGCCATGATCAGCACTGCTGTCTGTCTCACAGCTGCACCACAACTAGGGGCAGTCAGGAACCACAAGTCCCATCCTCAGGAAAGCTGCAGGGCTTCAAAATTTGGTTTAATTCTGAATCATAAATAAAAGTGACCTGCACTGATTTTACCTTTTTCATGGGGACAAACATTCAAACATTAAAGTCAAATGAGTCCTTCGGGCTCATTAAATTAGACTTCATTTTGTAAAATAACAGTGTAATATAAAAGTTGCAGCAAAAAGGTAAGAATGGAATATTTCAACATATTTTGCAAATATTTTAATGAAAGCCATATGTACCAGTAAAAAAATTCAGTTTTGTCAAACCAGCATTCCTACCTGGTGAAAAAGATTCTCTCTAATGTATCTCTGCCTTGTCTTTCCAGTACATTCACCTAATGGTTAAAACTAAGTGTTAAACAATCAAAAATATGTATCTGCCTCAAAAATATGTATCTGCCAGGCTCCTCTTTCGATTTCCTTTCTGGAAGGAAGAAGGCCATCCAGTGATTTATGGAGGCCTATGAAGACCAGTAAAATTTTTTTCTGATGGAGACCAGCCTGAAGATTTTTCATTTCTGTGTCATACCACGATTTAGGCTTCAGAGAAAAAATAGAGAAAGTTGGTGGGAGAGGAAGAAGGGAGGGACCCTAAAACAGCCACTGGATGGTTGCAGATGAGAAAAGGTTGACTCCACTATTTAAAAGCAAGCCAAGATAAATGTCAGGTATTTATAACATCATTGCTTGTCATCATTCTCTTATCAATATATTGTGGGACATAGGGGCCAGGCATCTCTTGCATTCACACACATAAGAAGCAACATCACAGGCAGTAAGCACGTAAAGTCCCAGATCATTCAGGAATGTAAATATTTTTCTGTCCCTCTATGGGTCACTTTCCTTCTCCTTGGTGGTCTCTTCAGGTCAGCATAGTAGAATAATGCATGTTACTGAGCATTTATGAAATAAATGAATAAAACTCCAGCAACTTACTTAGGCCAGAAAATGAGGTTGTGCCTTGTTTGATAATCCGGCAATTACTAATAATCCTGCTAGTTTCCTTTGGGAAGAAACAATGATTTTGGGACAGTCACTGCATGAACAAAGCATTCAAAATGCTTTTATGAAGTGGGCAATATTTTATAACTCGTTCTGTAAATATATCCCTGGGCAAGGAGATTCAAATCAAGACTTAAACTAGGGAACACCTCCTTTGATGAAAAAAATATGTTCCTGAGAACAGTTGGAGCCATTTGCTGAGATAAATCAGATGCTGTGCTCCACTTTTATGGGTTGCTAAACCCCAGAAATATATGGTATGTCTAGGATCTGTTGCCTGCATTCTTCTGCTATGAACACAGATATTGTAGTCCACTAACAAAGAAAAACGATGAACCCAGCAGGCAACAGTAAATATCTTATTTTCCCATTCTTACTGATGAGAGCTGAGAGAAAATTGCTCTGGTGAAGCCTCTGGAGCTGTCTGATTTTTCCCATATTAAGCACAAGCTGAAAGTAGCCTGGGTCTCCTATTGTCACACTTTTTTTTTTTTCTTTTTTTTTTTTTTTAAGAGCAGAGGGCTCACTAGCTGTTACAAATACCTGGAAAGAATAATGGATTTTTAGGAATGCTGTCTCAAGAGACAGTCTTAGAGACCACTTAGCCCCTTATGTCTCCAGCAACTCCAAGTTTATGAAAAACACACATTCTGGACACTGTCAACTTGTATCAAGGGAAACAAAATCACTTATCTTAACAATGATCAATGGATTGCAAGAGCAACAAAAGAGGAAATATAGGACATTGTCCTTCCTCCCTCCTCCCCTCCCATGCAGGATGGGTTTTCTCCACAAAAGCATTTCTCACAAACAATTGAAGACTTTTGCCAGGCAGCCAGGGAACCATGGGGACATAATGTTTGTAGGTAGAAATGATCAAGGATGAGGATGATGTGAGCAAAAAAATACAGGTATAAATTAATTAATACAGAAAGCATATCTCTACAGACATGTGAGGCATCACAAGTGTAAAATGAGGAGACATCACAAAAGGATAACAACATGCTTTGCTGCTTTGCAGCATCAGTTCAGGGTGCAGAGAATGGTCCCTTTCCAGGCAACCCCAGAAAAGATGGGATGTGAATGATCTGCCCAGTTCACATCTTGTCTCATTTTCATGAAGCTTGTGTTTCTTGGGCATGGTAGGTGCAAAGGTAAGGGACAGACTGCTGTACTCCAGACACTTAATTGGCTGCCAGTGAGATGCACAGTGTTTTCTTAGGGAGATCTTGTGTTTTCTCCCTCTATTGTTCTGCTTATTCTGTGTTAGTATTTATGTTACAGTTGTTCTTCTGCTAATCAGTAAACGGCTTTGAAATTCTCACAGTTGAATTATCAGCCAAAACTCAAAGTGCTGCTTTTGTTGGCAGCTGAGAGGGACATCACAACATTGCATCACAGAAGAATTTAGCCTTCTATTCTCACTCTCTCTTTTTGTTCCCTTCACTTTTCTTTGGCCTGGATAGAAAGCAATGGTAAATATGTTATTAGCACTTATAGGACACTATTTCCATTGTGAAGTCTCTAGGACATATTCTATCCAATTTGTAATTTCAATTCTGAACTTTCAGACTAATTCTCTTAGCAATTCCTCTGACTCAGCCCCATAAGGAAGGGAATTTGTCTGCATTTTTTTCCTAAAGCCATTTTAGCCAGTTGAGCTACACACATGTTTAAAAAGAAAGCTGTTTCTTCCTTCCCTTCTGATCCTGCTTCAGCACTGACACTGATGTAGCCTTTTGCTGTGGAAATGTGCAGTTTCCTGGTGAGTGATGTAATGGAAGGTACCACAGGGAGCTCCAACACACCTGCAGTGAGAACATGCCTTCCTCCATTTCTGTGCCAAACACAGAACAATCCCATTTTTAACTAACGACACTTTGGGGTGGCTTAGCGGTGGTTTTAAAAGTTAGACAAAAATCCTGCAGTTATAAAACTCTCTGTTTGCCAGCTTGGCTTGAGGTCATTAGCGTAATTAATGTTTTCAGAGAATATTCCAGTGCTAATGGCACCCTGCAGGGTAAGTGTGGACCTGCCTGCTCCTGTGCAGGCCAAGAGACAAGGTGAAATGCACACAACAAACAGCATAAAGAAGATAAATTCACTCCTCTCTATTCATACAATTTCTTTCTTCCACACACTTGACCCCAGTTTTACAAGCCAGCACAGACGTATCTTCTTCCACCCCTTTTACATTTTGCACATTGAGTTATGCTGGTGGCTAAGAAAAGCACTTCTCAAGGTCAGAGAAGCGGTGGGTTTTTTCTATCTACTGGACCAGAGAAACTTGGGAAATACTAAAATGATCAATCCTAGCAGCAAAGAGCACTAGGAACAAACCACATGCTCCAAAGAAAGATCAGGGCAAGGGGTATGCTTTTAAGTGTGCATAAAAGAGAAGGGAAAAGAGCATTTTGTTGTGATCATTACAGAAAAGATACTTTTTCAGAATTCTCAGAAGCCAGGAGAGGGAAGATCTCCACATCCATCCCACAGTTCCCCCTCCTAGACTGGAAAGAAAGCAGCACTTGACACATCTCTGAGGGTGAGCTGTGTGCAGTCGCTCTCACATGGGTACAGCAGCACCACCAGAAAGCCTGAAGCAGATGGCAGGGAGTGGGTTGTGGAGTTTCCAGGAGTAACCAGGGAGACCACTGGTTATCAGAGCTACAAATGAGCAGGGACAAGGCTTCACTCGTGTTTAATCCCCCTTGCTGCACAAACCTATGAGACACAAACACTCTGGAGGGGTTTCAGCCAGTGGGAGGAGTGTGGTGGGACAACAACACTCCGAGATGATTAATAACAGCATTGTGAGAGCTGCCATTTATATTTAGTTATTCTTCTCCTCTGTGTTATGAATCATCTGACACAGCAGAAGCTGAGAACAGATTGTGCAGAGTTTGAAGTGCTTGTGACAGGGAGCACAGGCCATGCTGGCCCTGTGGAGAGCCCTGCAGGACACCTCTCCTCTCCTCTCAGACAGAAGCACAGGGAAGGTGTATCCCTGCTCCTTCTCTGGACAGCTCACAGGATTTTGGAATCTGGAGACAGGGGGATGACAAATATCCAAGTCGTGATTCAGGTCTGGAGGTGGGAAGAAGGCCCACACACGGATCCAGAAGCTGGGAAATACCCTGGATCCCACAGGCACGAATCTGAATCTGAAATTAGCACATGGATTGGTGAACCACTAGTCCAGACAGTTTATGAAAAGCCAGTGCTCTTCAGGAGCCTGCTTTTCCACCAGTACCTTCATAGAAAGCTGTAGCACAGAGAAGATGGGGTTGCTCTACGGAGCCTGCTGGAGAAAGATGCATTTGAGACAAAGGAGTGGCCAGCAGCCAGCCCAGGAGAAGGGGCATGGAATCACATTACTGCCTCTTTCTACATTCACATCGTTGAGATATTTTTGCATGAGCATAAAAACAGAGGCATCACACAGAGACCAGGAATTGTATCAGAGGTAATGATCCGGTGGAACAACTGGCAAGGAGATCAAATTGAGAACCTAATTCTATTTTATCTCCTCATTTTTCTATCCTCGATGTCTAAATGTGGGACAACAGGCAATGTCAGTGTCATTCTCTGTTGCTAGAGCCAGCAGGAAGTACTCAGACACAAAGACCCCAAGAATGGATCACAGCTCTGCATATAACATTGAGTGTGGTTGCACACACCCGTGCTCAGATATCCACCCCTGAAAATAGCAGTGAACATGGAGAAGGTTAATCCAAGTATGTGCCAGCTCCCAGCGATCCTCAGGGCAGGATCTGCACTGCAAGGCCTGATTTTTCAGGGCAGTGGGCTCAGGGTGGGCTACCCTTACCCTGGAGCCCAGAGTCATGTTCTGTAGCATCAAATATCCTTTTTTTTTTTCTTTAACTTGCAGTACTTTTTCTAGATGAACTCCCACTTAGTACTGCAAATTCCTAACACCAGGAGTTTATCTGTTAACAAGTATTGGAGAAAGGCATCTCTGAGCCCCCACAGGCACACTGCTTCTGGTGATGCCATTTCAGAAGATCCAGGGATATGTGCAATATGCAGAATATTACTCCAGGAATGTCAACAGCATCAGGGCCGAGAGGTCTCCTGAAACCACTTAGAAGAAAACAAAGGCACTCACTCATTTTCTCTCAGTGCTCATACCTAGGTTATATAACATGTCCCAGTCACTATTATTTTTGTCTTCCCATCCTATCCCCATGGCAGATGGTTCACCTTGTGTTAATTTGATTCATAAGATTGCTGGGATAGAGAATGTATCTCACTGTGCTTGCAGTGCGTACATCTGGCATTTCCTGGCTTTCAAGTGCTTGACTATACAGCCTAAATAAATAGAGTTTTTGTACTGAGATATTTGTAATGCATTTGTATTGCTATATTTATATTAATAATGTATCAATAAACATTGGAGGAAAGCAATTTGAAATGCAAAATGAAGAGACAGGTGGATACGAAAAAATTATAATGCTGTAAAAGGTAGAAAATTGCAGTGTATTCACAAGATAACTGAATTAGATTTTGCAGAATGACTTCTACATCCAAAACTTTTAATTTTCAGGTGTCTGACTTTGCAACTTGTTTCTTAACATAAATTTTTTGTGTGCTTCTGTTTATAAATGCAATTTTCCGTTTTTTCCCCTGGAGTGGAAAATGATGAATGACAAATTATATGCAACTGTAGCAACCTGTAATTGTGAGAAGGACCTGAACTCCAGACACAGACACAGAGGATGGAACTTGCCTCCAGACCCACACCCCAAAATTTGGGTGTTGCTAGAATAGCTGTCTACATGTGAAACACTTACCTATCCTGCCACTGTAGTCACTGGGGTCTACAGGACTTCCCTAAAATGGGATGTCTGGTGAATTCACAGCTCCCCACGTCCTACTAAATGGCTCTCCAGGGGCAGTACCAGGACCGGAGACATTCGCTCCACTTGCAGGTACCTGTGGTGGGGATAGGTGTATTAAGTGTCTGAAAGTGGAGATAAAGAGGAGCATCTGAATCTGCTCCCTAATCATGGACTTCTGGTGCTGTATTACACTCTTTAGAGAACCCCATTTACTCTCCAGCCACCTCTCCAGAAGATTGTGGGTCTCATGCTTTTCCTTCAGCTCCAGAGAGATCTGCAGGAGAGATGCAAAGCAGGATGTAACCAGAAGTATGATTCTATCACCATCTGATAAAACCAGGTGGGACAGTGTTCCTTATTTC